>JABAJV010000093.1:0-26534 GCA_018854895.1 Tricholoma furcatifolium
TGGAGCCGGTTTGCGCTCCTATTTCCACCTTGTATTCATTTCTCCTTCCCCGCGATATCCCTTGTATACATCTACTTGCCTCCCATTACGACCCTGAACAGACTTATAACGACTTCAATTAACAAAACAAATCCTTTAACCCGACCCAAGCGATACCTCTTCACATAATGGCCTCTCCGACCAAGGAAGTTTTGACTCCCTTCTTGCTGCGGTCTTCAACTCCAGGTACGATACTTGATCGTTGTTAACAAACTATATCTCATGCATTATTGCCAGCCCCAAATGAGAAAGGTACATTGTTCACAAGAGAACACATTACAGAAGGAATGCTGAATCAATCTTAGTTCTTCAATATCTTGAAAGCATGTCTAGAGAAGGAGACGAGCCAGACAATACTCCTCCTCGTTCTCTTGTCGATCCAGACGAAACACGCAGCAAGCTGGGCTCTCCTCGTACCCGTTCACCTCGAATTCATTCACCCCTTGCTCGAAGCAAGGTCAACGATTTACCAAGCTCTCCAATGAGCCACGCAAGCCGCAATGGAGGGCCGCCTATTCCTCCTCATGATGATGATGTAGACTCCAATATCCAAGAAGGACGCACGTCAGAAGATGGAGACGAGCCGCTTCCTGTGGTGCGATCATTGTTTTTGCCTTATTGTTTACTCTTCTCATCGTTATTCAGAGGGAGCCGAATGCGAATGATCCTCCGGGACCAAAGTACGAGTCGTACGACTCTGGACCCTCATTCGGAAATTTCGGCCCCCTTCCAACAGACGATAATGCTGCGAGCAAGTTTTCGTCTTGGAATGTATGTATCGGTGGTTTTATCACTTTGCGAGTAATAATCGGGCGCTTTTATAGCCTGATTGGGCACAACTGCAAACCAAATCGCCACAACCTTCCCACGTCCCTTGGAACGGCGACGGAAATGGTTCAATCGCACCATCTACGCAAGCTGCCAAAATACCCTTGCCGCCCTCTGAATTTATGTCTCCTCGAGGCACCAACAATGATATCAACAGACGTGACGAGCCCATGGTATGCCATTCCCTTGTTCCTCTACTGGCACGTTCTGATCGTGTTTTAGTCTCCCAGGAGTGCTGCGCGCAGCCCCAGTGGGAGAGAACGCGCTTTGTCGCCCGGTAGAACCCAACCAATGAGTCCCGGCCCCTCGCACATGATGTCCCCCAATGTTCGATCTTACAAAGCCCCCTCCATTTCTCCCTCCGACTCTCCATCTCAATTCAAACCGCCTCAAACCCCTTCGCGTAAACCCACCAAGTCCGACATCCAGTACAGTATGTTGCCTCATCAATGACCCGACAAAATAATACTAATCAATCGTTTTCAGAAAACTCTGGCTCTGTGATGTCCGGTGGGCACCAAAGCCGTCCGTTCTCGCCCTACCGCCACGCAGCGACCACCGAAGACCTCATGCACGCCGCCATCCGCGGGCGCGCATTCGTCATCCCAGAGGAGGAGGAGAAAATGTCCTCCGTTGCGCCCGTGGATCCGCCCAAGAGCAAGACTGCATCCCAGATCAGCAAGGCGCCGTCGCAGGGACCTAGTCAGCTCAGCAAGGCCCCCTCGCAGGCTCGGTCGATCGCCAGGTCGCAACAGGAGACGCAGCAGTCCCAGGTCAACGGGAACGGGAAGGCACCCTCCGCCGCGCCGTCTGCTGCGCCTTCGAGGCAGAGCTACGGCGCCTCTCGGCATGAGGACCATCAAGGAGGTGACTTGACCCCCCGCGCGCGCTCGCCGGACGAGCTTGACCAGGTGGAGGCAAATATTGTTCGTGCGGCGTTGGCGGCGGCGACCCCGCGCACGTCGTACTACGCTGAGCCGCTCGAGCCGAACATCTCGAACCATTATCATGATCTGGAGTTGTGTGTGCTGTTGCACCAGGAGGCGGATCCGGCTGCGCATGATGTTATAAAGAGGGCTTTGAGGAAGGCTATCGTTCAGCGTGTTAAGAAGTTGGGGTTGAAGCATGACCACGAGGTGTGTTGATAGTGTTCTTGTTTTTTGCTTCTTTGCGTCGTGGCGATGTTAACTGACGGCTCTTCTTTTGCAGTCGCTTAAGCAATACAAGAGGTCCCATCTTGACCACAACCCTCTTCGTTCGGAATACGGCAATGATGTGCGCATATACCATCCCTCCACTGGCTCGCACCCTCTAAGAATTTTCCCTTTAGCAGGACCCGCCTCAATGGGCAGCCGATATTAAGCGCGAACTCGTGTTGATGCAACAGCGAATAGAAAGCCTAGGACCCAAGATCGAGAACCTCCGCTCTCCGCATTCCCAAAATGGAGACTCCCGCTTCGCATACCAAGATCCCAGCGAAACACATACTCCCCAGACCCAGACCGTACACCTGCAAACCCAACCCACCGGCACCGCCGCCGACACGATGTACCAAGGCGCCCAGAGCGAGCTCATGCTCGGCTCGGACGGGGAAGTCCTCCGGAGAGAGGAAGACGACGAAGACGACGAGTTCGACAACAGGACTGAGACGCAGACGCGGCCTGGGTCCCATGTGGGCCGTGCGATGTACGGCGTGGATGACCGGGACGACTCCCCCGGGCAGCAATACCTCGAGGAAGAGCTCTACCGCCTCCGCCAGCGCCAGCGCCAGGGCAGCCAATCTGGGCGCTCGCACCACACGTGGCTCGTCTCGCGCGAGCCGGGCGAGATAGGCGATTTTGACGATGAGGAGGCCCCGCCGCCCTCTGGGCTGCCTACGATACCGGATACGAATGGCGGGGGATACGCGCGCGAGGGGTCGCACTCGCCGCCGCTCCCTGCGCTTCCAGAACATGATGATGAGGAGGAGGAGCCCGAGCCGCATGGAGGCGTGATCACTACCCCGCAGGGCCCGTGGCGCTCACAGGACTACGATACCGAGGTCTCTCAGGCGCAGGTGGCGCCGTGGCAGCGCATCCACGCGCGTTTGTTGTCGTGGGCGGTCATTTGGCCACAGTCGGAGCTCGACGCGGCGCTGAATAGCACGACGAGGGGACAGCAGGTCGATGAGGTCGCTCTGAGCATTTGGTCCACGCAGACTTATAAGCGTTATGTCCGTGCTAGACTTACCGATAGTCCTCCTGGTGTTGTGGATCGCCTGTTTGTGCCACCCAATATGGCGGACGCGATAAGCAATGCGGTGTACAATGGTCAGCATGGGAATGCGTGTGGGATGCTGAGGGATTTGTGGGCTCCTTTCGGCCTACCTGGAATGCCAAGGCTGCTGGTCGTCCTTGCGAAACATAGGTCGGAGACGGATCATTGGGTTGTCCATCGGTACGTCTGTTGTCTGCTACTTCACACCTAGTTGCTTACAACAGCTTTTTAGGTACTCGCTTCCTGAAGGCACCCTCATGACCTACGACTCATATTCAGGCCGAAGCATCATGGACGGACGGGTAAGCTGGACTGTGTTCCTTGCATTTCTAAAATATTAATTCCTTGCCGTAGCCTCTTGGGTGGTGGTTCGCCATCCGCATCGCATGGCCCAATGCTAACTACCCTAGCCCCGATCACCTCGAACAGAAGATGGTGCGCCTACACAGGCCTGCACAGCTACCCATAGACAACTCTGTTGCGGCTGCTGGCATCTGGCGGAACATACTCATGGGCTCGCGTGGAGAGCGCAGCCTCGACCTCGAGCGCCTGCGCGACCTTATCAACACTGAGGTCAACAACCTACGCCAGAGGAAGATCTTGGGGCGTCTATCGGTCGGTGCGCCTAGACAGGCTTTGAATTGGGACCATTAAATATCATGTATGTGGAGGAATGACCGACTTGGGTGGACTTGTAGGATGGAGCGTTTGATTGGTATTTTTATGAGTAACTCGGGCGCTATCGTACTAGGATAGCCCTGTGTGCTCTTTTTCTTGATGCTTCACGACTTCAGCTTACAGCATAGTGTTGACATATTGAAACCATTGTACTGTAACGTTACGTATTTGTGTTCGTGGCTCCATTAGGGAGTTACTTTTGGTAGTACTCTTGACGATATATTCTGAATGCTATATGTGTTGATCTAAAGTCATTTGGCAACCTCGGGGTGATACATGGTACATGCAGGTATATAGATAACAGTGGAATCAAAAACAGTGGAATGATGCAGATGGTATATGTACATTTCTCTACTCGTCGACAAGTTGTGTCTCCTTGGGTCAAGCCTATCAGCAATCTGGAGAAAGGGGCACCGTTTAACACATACCTCCAGCGTTTCCTCCACAGGTTGTGTCTCTATCCAATTGGTATCTTGACTATCTTGAGTTTCCACCTGTGTTTCTGGAAGCGAAGTCGATTCCGACATCAGGACATCTCCATCACCCTGCTGCGAGATTTGCGTTTCTTCATCGGCAACGACTGCGTTACTATTCTTTGCCCTCTCTTTTATCTTCTTCTCCTTCTCCTTCGGCTTCGGTGGTGCCATTCCGAAAAGAGTCGTTTGTCGCACAGCACCTTTTTCCTTTGCTGCAGGTTTTGCGAAGGGCCCTGTAAAAACACGTGGGCTTAAATATTATAGGAACCCGCAAGTTTGCAAACGCTCACGTTTTGACTGAGTACCAGCCTCAGATTCCGCAGCGCTAACCTTCTCAAAGAAGCTTTCACTCTTTTGTAACGTCTTCCCATTCGCGTCTACTTTCCGTGCGAAAGGATTTCGAACCTCTTGGCCAGGTTTCCGTGCAAATGGATTCGCCTCTGCGATGATGATTGCTGTCAGCACACGTTCGAAACGGGATCCCACCGATACTTAGGCTCACTTTGTTTGGGTGGCGGGGGTGTTGCGAAACTAGAGTCGAACTCCTCTGGCTCAGTCCTCTTCCGCTTTCCATCTCCGTACGAAGTTGATGCAGGAGAATCTACATCGTCCACCAAAGAAGGAGAATCGACCGAAGGTGCGAAGCTTGAAGTCGGCGCAACGGAACTATACCGACTTGTCTCGACAACAGGTGCCGTAACTCTAGCTAATCTCGGCCTATCGATGGTTGGGGGCGGTCGAACATCACCCAAAAGATCTACCCTTGAGCTCCCATTGGGAGGCTGCACCTCCCGAAGAGGCGGGTCTGGTTTCAACCATCGCCTGCGTTTATTTCGGGCGGCAACCAGTCTGTCCTCATTCTCCTCTCGATCCGCCTTGAGAAGGCCTATTTTCTCACGCAGACCAGCGAGGTGGTAGAAATCAGCGAGCTTCATGGCAGAGTCGAATGATGCAAGATTGTGCAGAAGCTTGGTGAGTTCGATGGCGCGGGGAACGTTGTCGGCTTTACACGCCGCTTGGATTAGAATGATAAATTCCCTGTCCATTGTACGCTCTCGTTGAAGGATTTCGTCAGTTGTGAGTTCCTCTTCGAGCGAATCCAGAGCTATCTGCACGAGAAGAGATTCACGTGCAATGCTGTGATGCAAATTTTAGCGTCGATAGTAGAAAAATGGATTTATCTCACAACTCCTCCTTTGGTTCATCAAGCCGGAAAGGAATGCACAATGGAAGTTCTTGAATGAGCGGCCGCGGGAAACCAGGATGTTCTTGTCTTCCCTTTGAAGCACGTTCAGCTTTGGATCATAATCGACATTATAATGTGTTTACCTTGAGGATAAGACAATTGAAATTGCTTTCGGTAATACCAACAGGCCAGTAGGACTCATCCTTTCCTTGACGCCGTTCGAGCAAATTCGTGTCCAAAATACGCGCCCAAGACGCGTGATGTGGTATCCGGAATTTCGTCAGGATGTGAACATATCCTGCGCTGTCGTACATAGCAGGAGCCTACGCAGGCGAGTCAGTCATGGCACCTGGAAGTAACTGAGTTGACGAACTCCTTGGTCAGATAGCCCAATCCATTTCAAAGTATGTCCTTTTGGAAGGGGCAAGACATCACGCTGCTTGACACTGAAATCTTCAAAGTTGATGATCGAATAAGACAGGTTCTGTGAGCCTGTAAAATTCCTTGTTCAGCTCATTCACTCTTTCTAAGAAAAAAAAAGACAAAAAAAAGCGTACCGTCGATAGTCGTAGCACCAGCCCTATGCACAACAAAGACCCATTCAGGGCCCGCCACCATCGACACAAAATCTCCGCCGAGTCCCATAATTCTCCTTTCCCTACCCGTCCCGCTCAGGAACGTCAAATCACCTTCAGATGTAGCGACCACTACGTTACCCCACCCCTGCAAGTCTTGGTCATTGGAAGTCCGCATCGAAGAACTCAACGTTGACTATGTGGTGCGTATCCTGGTCAGTAACCTCTATAACGCCAAGCATGTTATATGCTAAAGAAAATCGTTCAGCAAAGGGGGAGGACAGATGACCTTATGACTTATGGCTTACCGAGGTATCGTTTCCTGTTCTCCATTGGTGTGGAACCCGGCTGGAAGGGCGGCTGGGCTTTCGTGATACTCACTATGACGGACGATACAATGAAATTTGCACAAAATGGTCGAATTCTCTAAACATACCCATCTCTTTCACGAAACCGTCGCTCTTTCTGTTTTTTTCTGGCGCATCCTGTAGTCCTTTCCCTCCTAGATCGTCAATAATCCAGTCGTCATCTACATCACCAAAGCCAGCATCCAGGTCGACATCGTTATCATCCTGAGCTGTCGTGCGAGTAGCCTCTGCGATATCATCAAATAAAGTGCTTTTTGGTTGACCTATAATTGGTGCCGCAGCTGTGGTTGAAACCGATTTCTTTATTGGGTCAGGGAATGTTTCGGGGATTGCTTTGTGCCAGCGACTGAAGCCTCCTTCAGTATCCGTCCAGGCAATGAGGTTTTCTCTAGGTGAGAAGGCCAGATGCGATATGGTTGCCCCAGGCGTGGCTGCATGACTGGAGCAGTACAAAGTTAGTTCACGTCATCGTACAGTAGATGAAACATACCTGGCAATCACTCTCCGTGTTTGTGTGGACCAGACATGTACTTTGGAACGAGATGCGGACGCGAGATATGTTCCATTGGCGGAAACAGCGAGCGCTGTGATAGGACCAGAAACGTCTTTGTCGGAAAACGAGGATGATTTACTCCAGTCCGACTTCGATACAGTTACAATTTCTAACGTACGTACTTGCTGTCAGCTTTGCGACTAGCGTTTATGCGGATGTTACTACGTACCGTGAGTGCGGGACGCCACATAGAAATGCTGGCCGGATGTATGCCAAACTGCTGAACAATCATGAGCGTAGTCCGGCGACCTGCAAGGAGAAATGAGAATGAGTCAACAAGAAAAGTAACGGCACTAACATGGAATCTCCAATGGCGGGAATAACTCCTTCAATTGTCGTCTCAACTTCGGGCTCGTCACTCAAAAGATTCCAAATAATGATCTTTCCATCTGAGCCACAACTTGTCTATGCAAATGTCTAAGGAAAGGTCTGGGTCACCTCAGTTGAATTGGGACGCACCAGAAGCGGGGAAGTCGGGTGCCATGTCACTTTTCGAACACCTCCAACGTGCCCTTTGAGTGATTTAGATATCTTGATATCTTCTAAGTCAATTACCCTAACATCAAAATTCCTGAAACCAGGTAAGCTGATGTTAAATTCTAGGGTGCGAGATACATACTCTGATGCAATGGCCACTCTTTTCCCCTGCGGATCCACCGCTAGCGCCCTGATTGCGACCCCATTGGCATCCAATACATGCCCCGTTAGTTCTGCGCGATGCTTGATGTATTGTCTGACTACCGCATCCTCGCTTCCAGAGAGCCAGCCATCGTCCTAAACAAATGTGAGTGACGTTGCTCCGCCGACATGATGAATTACTCACCCAGGTCGCCACTGCTGTAATCGCCTGGTCCGATTCTGACGCAGTTGCAGGCTCTTGCTCAACACTTTCTCCCAGTTTCCATATTCGCACGATACAATCCTGCCCTCCCGTGTATACATGCCTGTGATGTTCAACTTGGACCATGACGCTTCACGAGCTGCACGGCACTTACGTTCCGTCTCTTGAGAACGCCAGACATGTCGTTCCAGATTCGTGAGCAGCCCTTGTAACGAGGTTGGACATTGAAAAAGGGCGTCAGCACGACGCGTGAGGAGGAAGAAAACACGGATTGTCACGATTGTCACGCGTTCGTGACATACTGTAGTTCCCATGCTCCCTTGGCGCCCTTCACTCTTATTTCTGACAATCATCTGGCTTTTTTCACAAAGTTCACATAAGACGCTCATAGGTCTCTGTAAATTTCTCTGGCCATCTCGGATGCCTCGAGTTTTGTGGATTTAAATAATACCCTTTGAAACGCAACAAAAACCTGACTAGGGGTACATATGTCGTGTCAAGTTTTAGTTCGACTGAGTCAGTGCATTACATCAGAATCTTCATATGTTCATCTTCTAGGTTGGTGCGTCTTTGAGCATCTGAATAAGTGTTGGCCCAACTGCTGCCCCTGTCGATCTGAAAACTTGTTGAAGCTTCTTTGTTTCAATAGCATCGAAATCCCACATGACGAGCTTTGTTCATCTCCGATTGAAACTACATCAAAGATGCTGCGAGTCCCAACTGCCAAGTTCTAGCTTACATGCTCAGCTGCAGTCCCAAGTGGCAAGTGTGCTCGGCGATAATCGATTATTTACCCCTTAATCGCCTACAAGCCGTTTACCTCTGCTACAAGTAAGCGGCTGCCTTGGTAGATTGTTAGACCCTACTCACAGTCGAACAGGTGCAGAAGCTAGATTCTAGAAGTTATGTATTGCTTCAAATTTGCAGAATCTTTAATCCGACATCCAAGTTGACACGACAAATGATGAACTCAACACACCTGACACTGGACAGCCCTGCACCAGTCTGGATTGTGTGCGGATGAGCGCCCAAAACTGTGTATATATAGAACACCTCCGGAGATGCGATCCCTTGATGCCAACCACTATGCTATAATATAAGCTCCTGCGCAACTGCGAGTTCCTACGTATGGACTCTGCCCCGCGGCCTTTCTTCCCCCTCATCTGCGCCTCACTATGCATTTCCACTTTATCCTTAATCTTCGCAATACTCATCATCGATGTCTCTCGGTTCCTCTGGATCCTTCCCTCACTCTTCGTGGCCACCGCCGCTTACCACGCAGTCACCATCTTAATCGCAAATTCCGAATCGACAGGAGCCCTCCAGCTATTTGCCCTCGCTAATCTCATCATCTCCTACGCTCTCACATGCCTCTGGGCCGCAGGATTTGCCGTAACCGTCACAATCACAGTGCTCTTCCTTCAAGGCCGATTAGAGACTGACGCATCATCGAGAACCTGGAGCATGGTAGTCCCATGCGTGTGCGCCCTCCTACAAACCATCGTCATGGGGCTCATCGCAATCCTCTCGCGAAAGGAACGAAATCGCATACGCTATGCAGACAAGTGGAAATGGAGACCAGGCCACTATGGGAGCGCTGCTTCCGTCCACCAGCCCTGGGCGTAAGTCGAGATCTATCCGCATGTGGTATTTTATCCCGGTTCCTGACGACTTTCCGGTAGTTTTGCCACAGCGGCGGGTACTCGTTCAGCTGGTTCTGCTTTTGGATAAATGCCATCAACACTCATATGACGATGAAAGAAGATTTCAGGCCTCGGCTGATAACGATTCGGGCGGTGAAAATGACCGACTCAGAATCGACAACATGCTGTCCATTTGCTGCTGTCAAGTACGGACAAGTAAAGGCGTCTCAGGCACTTCACCAGGACAAAAAATACCCCTGTTCCTACGATGGCATCACCCTTACAGCTCATGCAGTAGATACTGGACAATCCCGAGTAGCACTGCGCAGTGCGTATGTCACCTTGAAAAGGACTCACACCACTACAGCCTTAGTTTATCAAGTTCACACATCCGCCACTATCAATTACTGACGCATCAGAATCAGTAGTTGTATTGTACAATATACACAAATTATTATCAGCCTAACAACGATGGCTAAATTCAACCATGAACTTCTAGAACACCACCCTCATCACTATCATCACTATCATCCTCTCGCGCTTCATCCTTTACATCTGATTCTTGTTTCACAGACGCAGATGATGTGCTTTCTTCGACCTCCTTGGGGAGTTCTTCACCACTAACCTCCTGCAACTTCTCCGTCACCTTCTCAGCCTCCACTTCTTCTTCCTCTGCATGTCCATCCGCAGTAAAAGATTCAGCCAAGGAGCTAACGGTGGTAACAGCCATATCCAAAACAGCTTCAACTCTTTTTCTCAGCGTTTCGTTCGAACTAGTGACCTCCTGCACAGAAAGACAAAGAAACAGATCAGCGCCTTGAAACAACCTGTACAGAATATCATGGATTGACAAATATACACGTACCAGTGAGATTAGGTTGATCTGAGCGTCTGCCTCGTCTAGCCGCACGATCAACCACGGGTCGTTGCTTTCCTCGCCGGATTCGTTTTCTTCAGTCTCACCATCCGGCATGTGAAGCTCTACCTTGCCAAAGTGCGCTTCTAAGAACATGACCAATCGCCGGATGCGAAGGAATGGCGAAGATCCTTCCACGTCCGCATGAGGATGGGTGTGCGAATGGGAATGTGGCTTCGTCGTCACTGCGTTGATTTGATTAGCTCAGTACGGATTTACGGCTGTGGGGAGGATCGAAACTGTAACAAACATTTGACTGATGCAGGACTCTTGTCAATGCCAGTTATGAGAGCAAGCGTTGAGTCTGCGATCATATCATTGCTGGCACTTGACTCCCATTCTAAGGTTAGCTCGTGGTCCTGCGTGTGCTTGACGTCCACAGCTCCCATCACCTGACGAACGAGTTTCAAGGTTTAGATCAGAGTCAGAACTGCTTAAGTGAATTTTCAACTCACCCTCATCGTTGGAACGCCGTCCTTATCTAGTCCCTCTTCAACGCTCCCATACATACCTTCCAAGTGCCATCGCACGAGGTCCCATCGCACGCCCAGTACAATTTTCTGGCGCTGTGTTACAGTACATGTCGACAGTCCAGCAAAATCTCTGAGATCCCGAGGATCAAGGAGGGTGTACGAATAGTCCTTAGCGACCAGTAAACCAGACACGACGTCGCCTGTTTGTGGCGGCTTGTCGGCCATGGTTCCTATTGCCTAGAAGACAACAAGCGTTAAGGCAACTGAGATAGAATGAAGGATCCGGGAAGCTAACCTTGGCTACCCTCTCACCGCGGAACGAAAGTTCCAGAGTTTCCAAATTGCGTGGTGTGTGAATCTTCACGTCCTCGTCTCGCTCTTTGAATCGTGATGTCATGGCAGCGCGAAGACGTGCCATCGCATTTTGTTCACCATGTACAAGTACCTGAGGCAATCTGAGCTGAGTGGCAATGGAGAGACGATGATAGAAACGTACGACATGCTGCGCTTTGACGGTTTCAATGAACTCTGAGTTCTGGGAATAATCGACGTGTGCGCTGAACGAGATGTAATCGACCGAAATCTTCCGCTGAATGGTATTGCCTTTCAAGCCGACGAAGTCTTCTGGCTCGTTCATGATGTCCTAGTCGGGGAATAGATTGTAAGCTTCATTGTTTTCACACCAAGGTCAATTGATTAGAAGACATGCGAAATCAGAAATAGACGCTCTGAGGAGGGTGACCAATGTCGCTGGGAAAACACCATGTCCATTGATCACACTATATACAAGAGCAGTATACGTACATAGTAGATAAAGCGATCCGAATGATGAACTGTCACTCACCCTTGCCAGTGTACCCTCCACGGAATAACCCGTGATGATGAGACCGTTGCGAGAATCGGGGGCCCAATATTCGAACAGTTCTCGACTTGGCCCCACCTGCATGAAACCAGGACTCGCGAGGACAACGCAAGGAGGGCCTTCAGCGATTTTCTTTTCCCATCCACGTGTTTGGGGAACATGCGAGATATACCTAGAATAGTGATCAAAACAAGCTCATGCAAACTGAGAAAACATCGCTAACTTGAAGACAAATGGATTATCACGTCTCGCAAATCTTGAGCGGATATTCGAGTTCATCGTGTGGATGTAAGTTTGATATACTGCCATGCACTTCCGAGCCAAACTTGATGCGTAGTAAATGGGAACGTTGTGGAGATCGGGATGAGTTTTCCAATACTCGTCAAGGACTAGTAAGAGTTCTTGCGCACGACCCAAAGCAAAAGTGGGCAGCAGCACATGACCCCCGCGTTTGATTATCGAGTGCACAAGGCTAGTAAACCGGGCTTCTTTCTCGTCTCTTCCCTCCAGACTTTGGACGCCATATGTGCTCTCCACGATGAGGACATCCGGTCGAATGGGCGGTAATTCGGCTTTGACTAGATGACGATCCTCTTCTCGTGAGTAGTCTCCAGTGTAGAGAATTTTGAGGCCAGCGATGTCGATGAGATACATGCATGCTCCTAGGACGTGGCCAGCGTGGTATGGCGTAAATGAAACACCGGGGCATACTGTGATCAACTGATGAGCTGAAACCGGAATAATCGAGGCCAGAGACATTGTCATGTCCAATGGCGTAAAAAGGGCATCAGAGGAAGATGAACTAAAGTCTGGAGATAAAACATATGTCATTTACGATGAACGTGAGACGTACCCCATCCTCACGTAGTCCTGCATCATGAATTTATGGACCGCCTTTGTCGGATGAGTCATGTAGACTTTACCCTTGCCATCTCTAAAATTTGTCTTGACATGGAGGTTAGATATACCCTGAACGGGGCCAACAAATTGTGCTCACTTTTTCAGTAATATAGGTAAGAGCAGCTGCATGGTCTAGATGAAAACTAGCAGTCTGTGAGGATCAATCCGCAGCATGACACACGAAACATACTGTGTAATGAGAATAGCATCCACCGTACTCCAGTCCAGTTCATCAATGAAAGGAAGAGACGCCATGCCGCTATATGCTGGATGCACTCCAGTATCGCAGACTATCGTTCTTCCACGATATTGAAGAACACAGCAAGAACGGCCCACTTCTTGACCGGCGCCAAGTAAGGTGACACTCAATGTTGGTGTGTCGGCCATTTTCCAGAGCGCTCTTTCCAGGCAGGGATTACTGACGCCAAGCTCGAGGTCCTGAATGTCAGGTAAGAAAGAATGCGGAATGCGAGGATGATGGTGGTCGTAATTAACAAGTCCAAGCAGTTGACGAGTCCATTGGCAGCGAAGGTCAAATTAGATAATCAAACATTGATGAAAATCTTCTCCTTTATACCCTCCCATGGCGCATCCTAAACGCGTCAAGTCTGCTGGAAAGACATCTAAAAAGCATGCTGAAGCAAAGCAGGCTGTCAAGAAACTATCGAAGGGCGCTGCAAAATTTCGTAGCGAACAGCTACGAACAATGCTGGATGCTCAAACTTCGACACTGTATTCTGTAGGCTTTTCATTGCGAATGCCATTTAAAATCTCTGACAATCTCTACCGAAATATAAGGTCATCCACCCTTCCAAAAAAGATATCACGGCGGGCTCTGATCAGCCGATTGTGGATGTTCAGGATTTAACTTCAACTCTCGGAAGGCTCTGAGCCCAAAAGGACGCGCTACCTAATCGCAATGTGTGTAAAGGCGGTTGCAACACGGTTGCAGTAGTTATTCAACAATCCACAAGTCGAAGGTACGCATAGAGGCGCCTGTACTCAAATCCTGCGCTAACCTCCGTGCATAGCATTAGCCCTAAATCTTGCATCATGTCATCTCGCAGATATAACGGAAACCTCACATCTAGGTGCTGCCTTATGACTTTGGCACTGAACTGCGACTATGTGGATCGTAAACTGGGTAAATGTCCATTAGGTTATCGCCGAAATACTGGAACAAGACACTCTTTGATCACATATACGTCCTACGTTCGCTGAATATGTCCAGTGGACTACTTGACGGAGGAAACTCATGTTTCAGAATGTTTCAGTGAAGACGAGTGGTAAGGCATCTCAAAGTCTGTGCTTCACCTGGTCAAGAAAAGATTGACCAACGATTTTGGCTTCTCTTGCGAAGCAAAAGCCTAAGAAAATTCAATTGGACACACCCGGAATTGAACCGGGGACCGCCCGCAAGCTAGCAAGGTGCTAAGCGGGCGTGATAACCAACTACACCATGTGCCCGATGAAATTTGAGCTAAGTATTTTGACCTCTGACTTTTTTTCGTCTCCAAAGGTTTTTGACAAGTTTGGAGCTTCTGCATCTTCTCGGGGCTCATCTGTCAGGTATTGAGACCGATTGTTCCTGAGATTTCCTATAAACCTGCGATTCGTACAGAGAAGTTAGCCCTTCATATGGCAACTAGGTCTTCTGCGACACGAACGGCTTTCAATCTGACAACGGTTCCTTCATTTCGATGGGGCCCATTCGAATAATACCGCTCCTGAAGACCTCCTTTCCTTCATCCATATTGTTGTTATACATCCAATGCGAGAGCTGCCAACTTATCAAGAGTCACTTACTCGACTCACAGCCATTGCTTCTCTGGGTGTAGCTTCACAGGTCAAATTCACAGTGCATAGCGCAATGGAGACGCACATAGCTGATACTTTTACTCCTCCGCATATCTTGAAAGAGGCGAAGGAACTCGTGGACTGCGTCATCAAGATCGACCAGGCCTTTGAACGCGTCAAGATTGAACTTGGCGGTCTCGATTTCTGTGCGTTTCATGCAAAGCCCGTCGAAAAGCTGCAGCCGCAATGGGTGGGGTTCCAGCGGGTGGGTTCTCTTTTTTCATCTGAGCCCACCTCTCTGACACTGCCGCTAGCGCTTCATTGATCTCGTTTGGAAATCAAATACTGTCGCGAGGCAGACGGGAGCCTACGTCAAAGGTGTGCATTTGCTTCGCTTGTCGCTGTGTACTTTCGCTTATTATTCTACGAGAATTCGTCAACGTTATCCTCCCATCTCTGGCAGACCTTCAAGGGTATACGGAATATAGGGACGCCGCTGCCGACCTTCTGGAGTTGGCATTGGTTATTTTTCTTAGTACTCTGCGATCTCCCCGTGCCGTGTGACTGATACTTTCTTCAGCGAAACAATCCTTTCGAGGACCTTGTCGGGAAAGGAAGTGCACAGCCGTTCAACAACTTGCTATGCGACATTAAAAGATTCCGAGACAATTTCGAGCTCTTTCTTGAAGAGCAAGGAACGACACTCGACACGGATATCGTTCGTCTTCAGGAGCAGATCAGTGAGCTCGCCTGGGAGCTCAAACAGTTCGTCATACCTATGAGACTTACACATTTCTACACTGACTTTAAGTTATGGTCCACCGATGGTAGTGGCTTTAACTTGTTGCTACAGTTATTTACATCTGACAGACTTGTTCAATCCAGGTATCTACGATCAGTGAAGTCTTTGGAGTCAGTACATTGATTCCTGAAAAATGCTCCGAGAAGATTGCTACGGTATCCGCTCTCGCCCTTTTCTGCCCCGAAAAAGCCCTGAGTCTTCTGGTTGATCTTCCTACCTCTTCCCATCCCATTCACTCAAATTTTACTTATATCTCTGCGTATTCTAAGTTATCCTCCATCGAAAACGCTTCGCTGCAATACAAAGATGCGGTCACTTTTATTTCCAAGCTCAACGGTCGGTAAATTGCACATCACTTACAACGAGGAAGCTGACCCTCTGGTTTTTGATGACTGCGCAGGATACAAAGATAAGATATACCGTATTCAAAGCGAGATCGACGAGAAGAAAAAAGGCTTGCGGGCTACTGAACTCGTTCAAGTCATACTGAGAAATCAATTCGACGCCTTCGATGATGCATGCAGAAGAATTGCTCAATTGCCTGCTATCTGGTCTTGTGTACGTCGAATTGATTAATATTGCAAGCTGGTGATGTACCATCCCAATCCTCTTCTTTTCTAGGTCGCTCAGGACGCCACACTAATCATTCCCGACCTGGAACTATCCGCTCAGGTATCCAACGACGGTGGCGCCTCACACAAGGTTAGTTGGATTCGCCTCTATCTAGTCGTGCCCTGCTTTCGTCTCTGATATATTTCGTGTCGAAGGCTCTTGCTACACGTGTGAAGCTCGTAAGAACGACATACGATATTGTGGGACGCCTGTTAAAGGAGTATGCTCGACAGATTGACCGCCACTCTTTCAGGTTTGGTCAAGTCGCGACTCGATAGATATTATTCTTACTCGTATTTATTGGTCGTACCCTAGCAGTTTAATTGTTCACCATTTGTACTTTATACTACCCAAAGTTGGTGCGTTTCCACGAACCATGATGCCATGATAGCCGTACTCGTAAATCAAGTTGAGTGGCTGTGCTTCATGCCACGAACTTTGTGCAAGTCTACCACGCTGACAGCAACGTGCAAGTCTCAAGAAACCTATTCCTACTCAAGTTGCCTTGTTACAACTCCAACCTCCAGATGAGAATGGGTATGTATGGGCATATTTATTAGCGTAAAATTTCATTGATTGCTGTGAAACCTGTAGATTCCTTCGTGGACATGAAGATCGAGGAGCTTTTGTCGGTGAACAGTGGCACAGCCAATGGTAGAGCCATAGTTCACGAATATATTCAAGACCAAATCAAGGCCCATAAATCCATAATCCGCTATTATAAAGGGCGTCTTAATGCGCTCACCGTCACCTGCAGAATTCCCTCGGAGATCCTTGCTTGCATTTTTGGTCAACTCGTCGAAGATGCTACAGTTGCCGACAATGATGTGGCTTGTCCCCCATTTATTTATTGGATCAAGGCAGCCGCACACGTCTGTTCTCACTGGCGCGAAATAGCACTCTCCACTCCCAGCCTATGGTCCACGATCTACCCCGATCTTTTACATCAAACGTGGACGTTGGAAATGCTTAAACATTCAAAAGATGTGCCTTTGTCAGTGATATCTTGGGATTGTTTATCCCAGAAGGCATACCCTCTCTTAAAGCAAATCCTGAGCCGCCATCTGCCTCGCATCAAGACCTTCGTGATAGGTGTTGTCGCCCCGTGGACATTCAACTTCCCTCACAATGGCCCAACAATCGGTCTGGATGGTGCCCATACACTTCTCCAATTACTGGATCAGCACGATGCGCCAATGATGGAAAGGTTTAAAATGAGTGCCCGCTTCGCAGATTACCCCCGTGATGACCAACTCGAGCTTCCGCCCAGATTTATAACGAGAGCAACTTCTGTGACATATCTCGACCTCCATGGCATCGGGATCAATTGGAGTCTTTTCCCTGCACTCCAGAACCTTAAAACTTTCAAGATGATTTCTTTTATCTCGTCACACCTGCAGCCATCGATGGCTCAAGTTTTGTGTCTTCTTTCACGTAACCCTCTCCTTGAATGCCTCTCTGTCAAACCCATCGATGATCATCAATGGATATCATCATTGCAGGGTGCAGAAAGGGTACACATGGAATATCTGAAACACATCGAAGTCGCATGCAAAGACCTGCCGATGATTGCTTCCTTCTTTGACCACTTGACATTTCCAAAGGGCCATAAATTTAGGACACTCGACTTCACAACCGAGACAGTAGACGATTCGTGTACAGTACTGCAGCAATTGTGTCAGAAAATGGACAACACAACTGAAGGCTCGATTGGGGAGCTCTCCGTACATCCTTCAAAGTTGGAATGCTTGAAACCCCAAGAACAGCTTGTGCCCAAGAGGCTCGCAATTAAATTGCCCGTTACCTCCTATCGTGGTTCTAACCTCCTGCTTGTATTCCGTATGGCTGTTTTGCGGTCACTTCGCTTAGACCAGGTAATAATACTGGTAATGAATTTCCAGGATGATGCAGATGTTTGGAGTCTTCTTGGAAACCTTCCGCACGTCAAGGAACTCAAGGTGTTTTACAGTGAAGAAGCCTCAGTTACAGCACTATGTCCTAAAGATCAGGCTGCTCCTCCATTCCCAGCTTTGACACGTCTCACGATCATTTTTTGGAAATTGGGTACGCCAATCCAACACATTTCTTCGACACTTGAAAGGGATCCGGGGACGGTTGGGGAGGCGCTATTGAATTGTATCAAGCTACGAACTAAGGCGAAGTTACCTCTTGAGGAATTCAGCATCATTCACTGCGCAGGAGCCAAGACACTTGATCTCTTTCATCTAAACAAACTCATTGACGAGGTTCGATGGGATGGATATGATAAGGCTCAAGTTTGTCACCATCTTCGAAACCAAACATCAACTTTTTTACTGCTGCCACACTGCGCAATATAGGTTCTTTAAATGGCTATGAAACGATTGCACATGTCGTCCTCTCCATCAGAGGACACTCCCAATCCCAAGAAAACAAAAATCGATGGTTTTGTGCCTGCGAACTTGGAGCCCGACATTCCTGGGTCTGCTGCAGACGTTGACGGATGGACAAAGGTCGAGAAGCGCAAGCAGAAGAAGACGAAGAAGGCTGAGATGAAACTCGATGTGTGTGTATTCGTCTTCCTCCTGATCTCGCTGACATTTTCTTATCTGGCAATCTGGATAGACGATGCAGCCAAAGTTCATGTATAATAATGCAGAAATCGTCAAGCGCAACCGTGCTATTGGGATCGATGTAAGTTGGACGATTTTTTGCTTATTCTGCGTGATGTTCAAGTGAATCATAGGAAATTCGACAACTTGTCGTGCACATCATTGCCGATGCACCTCCACCAAATTGGTTACGAATCGAGGTCAGCATCCTTCCTGGCTTGTCAGGAGAAAATTTGCTAATGACAGCGTAGAACGCACCACTAATTCAAAAAGTGGTAGCTGTGCTTATACCAGGGTTGACCCACGAGGCCCTCTTACTACCTCCAATACCGACATCCGCGACCGTGAACCCCAACATCCCAATTTCGATACCCCTCTTGCCTAGAACACCTGAAGCAGGGCCGCCCCCGAAAATCCCATTCATCGCTGCGACATTCAGTCATGCTTGTCCGACACGTGCACCTGGGGACTCGTATCGGATGCATAGTGTCTTGAGTAGCTTTTTCCATGGACCAGTCAGTGGGGAGGAAAGAAATAAACGGGCAACGATGAGATTGTTATGTGAGTTTTAAACTCGCCTCTGCTGTTGGCGTTCTACTCTAACGTTTGTATCCAGCAGAAAATGTCAAGAATCAGGATCCAGAACAGTATCTCCTTACTCTAGAACAAATGATTGAAAACGAATACCCGATTCCTTCATATATGGCGGACGTTTTCGAAAAGCCTGAGGGTTGGCATGAAACGCCAGAACCTGCAAAAGCTGGCCTTCTAGATTCAGTTCCTGAAAAGGGTCACACGGCAGCCGCGGCTAAGATCTATGCAATGGATTGTGAAATGGTGAGTTCGTCCATGTCATCCATATAGGTATTGCCTGCTAACTTTGACACTTTTCTCCAGTGTCTGACAGAAGACGGCAAGGAGCTGACAAGAGTCAGCATCATAGACTATCACACGGATAAAGTAGTATATGACCAGCTAGTCAAGCCCACGAAACCCATCGTTGATTATCTGACTCGGTGCGTAGAGCTATACCACCATTATTCTATATTAACTTGTTCATACAGATGGTCGGGCATCACAGCCGAAGCACTTGCACCAGTTACAACAACACTCGCGCAAGTGCAAACACATGTCATGCGTCTCCTCTCCCCTCCTCCCAAAAACCCCTTCTCTACCTCTACCTCCACTCCTTCCGCTCCTCCCCCCACACCTATCCTTCTAGGACACTCTCTCGAATCCGACCTGAAAGCCCTCAAGATCTGCCATCCATGTTGTATCGACACCGCACTCCTCTATCATCACCCTCGCGGGCGGCCACTTAAACCTGGTCTCGCGTGGCTTACCAAGAAGTGGTGCGGGCGCGAGATCCAAACGCGTGGGGAAGGCGGACACGATCCAGAAGAGGACGCGCGGGCGTGCATGTCGCTCCTGAAAAAGAAGCTGGAGTCACCACCTGGATTCGGGGAGTTCAAAACTGACATGGAATCGATATTTGAGCGCATGGGGCGCTCTACGCGCCGTGCAGGGGGTGCAGTGGGTAGTATCAGGAGTGCGGTGGTGGATCATGGGAACCCATCGGTTATGCATGGGAATAAGGCTCATACATCGTTGGGGTGTTCGAGCGACGCGGAAGTGATCAAGGGCTTGTTAGAGGCTGTCCCTTCGCACGATTTCGTGTTCGGGAGGTTTATGGCTCTTGCTGATGCCATGGCTTGTGCGTCCTTTCTGCTCCTTTTCTCCTGTGCTAGGCTAATTTGATATTCAGGGACAACACCGAAAGCGTCGCAAGATGCACCTGCCCCACCGCCACCTGAGGAAGCTGCACCTGAACAACTCGAGATTATATACGAAACATTAAATACACAACTCAAGACTCTACATGCGTCCCTTCCGCCACGCACGGCCTTGATGATTTTCACTGGCCATTCGGATCCTCGTCGCATGGCGCAACTCAATGCTCGGAAAGCTGAGTTCGACAAGGCTATCCGAAGTGGCAAGACCGCGGAGGAGATGGATTCTGATATACGATGGAGCGCAAGTGACATGCGAGATTTGGAAGGTGCAGTTGAGCTGGCGAAAAGAGGTTTACTCTTTCTTGGTATCAAGCAGTAGGCAAACAGGGCTGTACGTACATTTTGATTAGATACCTTGAGGTAATACTGGTGAACTTATGTTAGGGGCGTCTCAAAACTGGCGATTGTTTCTGTTATCATGAGTCGCGCGGTCGCGGCAACCCCCGGACTTGGTGCCATTGATTCAGCTGGTCATATCCTAGACCTCGTCTTTGGCCATGTCTCGCCAACACGTTATAGCGCCAGAAGAACTAATCGAGCGGCTCAAAAAAGTATGTCACATTTTGATTTTCTTCAATGATTTCGCCTACCAAGGCGTAGGAGGCAATAATGCAACAAGGAATCGAGGCCTTCGAGGTCGCGCTCAGTAAAGCTCAGAAGGACTTGGAAGATGAACGCGATTCTTCCCTCAAGACTTCCGATGCTTTGCAACGTTCTATCGCGCAGCGTGACAGAGAATTCGCGCAAAGCAAAGCGGAATTGGAAGTTACGTACGCAAGAGTTGCGGCTCTGAACAAACAAATCACCGAGCTTGCGGCGCAGGTCGAGCAGGGGGAAATCCGTTTAGAAAATGAACGGACGAATCTGTACAAAGCCATTGAGAAGCTGGAAAACCAGGTCGTAGATCCCGGGAGCGCAATAGCTCATGCTGAAAAAGACGCAGAAGAGGCTGAGGAATTTGAGGAAACTGAGAACGAACTTCCGCTAGCCGTGTATGATAAGCACGACGATGTAGAACGCTGCGTAGAATGTTCTTGGGAGGTTGTAGAAGGTTTGTGCGAGAGCTGTGGGGCGAAACACTTTTGGGACCCTGAGGTACTGATTTCTTGTTTAATCTGCGCATCGGACTCATAATTTTCCAGGATCACGAAGGAGATGAACCTCGGGACTCTCTCTTAATGGAAATTGCCTACGATTCAGACCGCGAACAGGCACCACGCGGCGACACTCCCCTGTTACCTATCCAACAAAACACGCGTCCCATCGCAGGATACACGCCTCTTGAGTACATCGCGCTCTTACAACGCGGCGCGACGCGTCTCATGATCGAGACATTCAATCTCGAATTCAGCGAGGAGCAGGGCATCTTCGCATGGGCTGATTATGATTTGTACGCCGAATTTGCGGGGTCGAAGATGCGTGAGGGTGACCGTTGGAAAATTCAGCTTGGTCGTCGATTCGAGTTGGATGGGGACGACTATGATGGGTCAGAGTTTATCGAGGGTCTTTTGGAGGAGACAATTTTATATCCATCGTCAAGTGCTAACAGGTGGGAGACCTTCGAGGAAACACCTGGGATTTGGGTTACTCGCATGGTCGCGGTGGGAGAAGAGGTGGAAGAATCTGAGGATGATAAAGGTGATGACAAAGATGGAAGTGACGAAGATGGACCTATTCTTCGTCGTCCCGGCTACGACACCACTGAGGATGAGATACTCGATGATGAATTCATAGACGGCCTCAACAATCCTGCCGCCCTCTTCCAAGTCCGTGGCTGCGAGATGAAAGGAGCTAAGGAGCCAGCAATTGAAGTGGAGGAGAAAGGGATGAAGGGGATCACAAAGGAAACAGATGTGTCCTCCTTCATCCTTTCAGAGGAAAACGACCAGGCTGCTCTAGCCCACAAAGCAAAAAGACGCAGCTCGACTCTTGAATCAAACTCGTGGAATTCCTCAGACTCAACCTGTTCCAGCTTCGATGAAACTGACCTGCACAGCGGCGATGAGGTGGCTGCACCGAGGTTGACTCTTCTCGTTCCAGTCACATAGAAGGCTCTAATCGACTAGATTTTTAATTAGGCAGTTTGATTCCTCCTGGTATCCGCAAAGCTACCTAAACGAAATAGTGAGGTCTGAGGATATTGTTGGGAATGGAAATCAGTGAATGTCGACGTATGTATCGCGAGAGAATAACTTGACCAGAAATTGTGACTGGAGTCGATTCGATTACTAAACCAGTTATCATTTTTTTGACCGTTTTACCAAAGCTGCTTGCATTTATTGGGTACCTTTTCTTTCACATGCAGATGGAATTTGCATAACGAGATTTATCAGGCAAGCCTTGGTTTTTTTTTCTTTTGAAAGTTTCAAACCGATTTAAGATTATGTGTAATAATTATGTGGACTTGTCACGTAATTCAAGTTCTTGCCTCGACCCATATGCCTTCCCAAGTCAGAGAGCTACTAGAGCGACGCGATCAGGTATGTTATCTGAGATCTTTTTCGAGCTATATTGCCTCACACCGCGTAATGTATAGCATATTGCTGAACTCGAAGAAGAAATCGCGAGCCTTCACATCAAGGCTGCTCAGGCCAACGAGGACTTGGACGATGCACGCGCCTCCTCAGTTATTCTGAAACAACAGCTCTCCCAGCGCGAAAGTACAATCACGAAGCACCGAGCGGAATTGAATGCTGCCCGCATAACCGCACACGCGAATGCCGTTACCCTCAAGAAAATAATCTCTGAGCTTGAAGTTGAGGCTGCTGAGGGGAAGGCGCGTCTGGCTGAGGACGAGCACGCTAACGAGTCGTCTGAAGCAATTGAGATGCTGCAAGACCAGATATCAGATCTCAAAGACACGGTCGTTCTGGGTCAAAGCGATCCAGAAGTCACTGGTTCTACTTTGACAGAGGAAGAAGAAGAATCTGATGACGAGCTTCCGTCGGCGGTGTATGACGCGCTTGATGGCGTCGAACGCTGCGTAGCATGTTCTTGGGAGGTTATAGACGGGGTTTGTGAGAGCTGCGGGACAGAACACTCAATGGTGGTGTGTATTCCTTTCATAATTTACCACAGAACTTCCTCTGACCACCATCTTCCAGGACGATGAAGATGTCGACGAACCGACTCTAGCTCAAGAGTCCCTCCTGACGGAAATCGCGTATGATTCGGATCGCGAGCAGGCCCCACGTGGCAACACCCCCCTCCTGCCTATAACACGGCTCGACGCCCCAATTTCAGGCCATATGCCCCAGGAATACAACGCACTCTTGCAACGCGGTGCGACACGCCTCATGATCGACACTTTCAAACTCGAATTCAGCGATGAGCGCGGCATCTTTGCCTGGGCTGATTACGATTTGTACGCTGAATTTGCAGGGCCAAAGATGCGCAAGGGGGACTTTTGGAAAATCCAGCTTGGTCGTCGATTCAAGTTGGATGAGGACGACTACGACGGGTCAGGGTTCATCGAGGGCCTTTTGGAGGAAACAATTTTGTATCCTCCATCTGGTGGCAACAAATGGGAGACAGTAGAGGAGACGCCTGGGATTTGGGTGACTCGCATGATCGCAAAGCGAAAGCAGGCAGAAGGATCTAAGGTTGATGGCCATGACGAATATGAAGGGGTCAGCAAAGAGGTAAACAGGGAAGGCGAAGGCCACGAATATGAAGATGATGTTGAAGTCCACGACGATGATTCAGATGACGACGACGGGCCCGTTCTTCGTCGTCCCGGATATGGCATCACTGAGGATCAAGTACTGGATGCCTCAGATGACGAGGGCAGTGTCGACACTGATCCTAGCTTCGACAACCCTGCTGTCGTTTTACAACTTAGTGGCGTGGATACTGATTATATATATGCAACAGAATCTGAGGTAGAAAGCTCAGACGAAATGGGAGAAGAGGACTTGTCCTACTATGAAGAGACAGAGGCAGAGGAAACAGATGTAGAGGACGCGGAAGATGCAGAGGATGAGGAGGATGCAGAGGATGAGGAGGATGAGGAGGATGAGGAGGATGAGGAGGATGCAGATGATGCAGAGGATGCGGAGGGTGCAGAGTATGCAGAGTATGCAGAGTATGCGGAGGATGCATATGCAGAGTATGCAGAGTATGCAGAGGACGAGGAGGATGCAGAGTATGCGGAGGATGCCGAGTATGCAGAGTATGCAGAGGATGAAGAGGACGAGGATGAGGCAGAAGTATGTGTCGGATACTAGAGGAATGTAAAATACATAGCAGGGGATGCGAAACGGATCAAGAGCAGTCACAGACATGTCGTGAGTATCAACTTGAAAAATTGGAGTATAACAGACAGGTGCAATAGAGAAGGATGTTGATAGTGAGTCCTGGTAATCAAGCTGTCTATTCTTACCATATGATAGTTATTTAGTGCGTCGGATGGGGTGATAATTTTGTGGTAATCCAGATCACTTCTCAAATGTTGTCACCACTAGCGACCTCCTCGGTGCCCCCCTCCAAAATATTGTGCGTGAGTTCTTTGGGAGGCTGCACACGAAGATCGAAAGGAGAACTCGGGGAGAACAAGGCTTTCTGGCTAATACCGCTGTTGAGGGTCTTCAAGCGACACGGTGGGGACTTTATCGGGATCATGGCTGGAGGTCCCTGGAACTTGAAGATGGCAAGTATGTAGACGAACAGAGACCAACGAGCAGTTAAGAGCGCCTAAGACTGGATAGGTGCCTGGATGTCGTAAAGAGAAGCATATGATCATTTCGCTTGGAGATGATCATGGATCGTGAGTCCTTTCCTCTGTACGGCTCGCTCGGTATGGTTTCAGAGTTCAATCTGGTTACACGCGGCACAGAAGAAAATTAGGTACAAGGTACGCACACCGGAGAGGTAAAGTCGCGGTGAAGTTGGATTTTGAATGAATTGCGAGGACATTCAAGTGCATGCCAACGCATACAATGATTGCCGGGGCTACCTAATTGAACACCAGGCGTTATTCGATGAACATCTGTATTGAAAATCTAGTAGCGTGTTTATGAGCATGGGTCTTTGCAGGAGCAGCTGCCCTGGACTTTGATAGGTCTAATCATTGAATTGTTGAAACATGAACATGCCGAACTCAACTGGTAACAGACTACGCATCAACGCGTTGCAAACCATTTGAACGTGCAGAAGGTCCACATGCAAAATAGACGTCGAAGCCGGAAGCTATGTGGAGAGTTTTGCGGGTCCAGAAATGGCAGTGTAGTGGACTACTAGCATTGTGAGATGCACAGAACGCAGCCTGAGTGTGGAAGGAGTGGTGAGCATAACGGTAGATTCAAATAGTTGGGGATAGCATGATCAGCAATCAAGAAAAAATTGCCCGATGCTTCTTTTGCAACGATCAGCAGGAGCTGGCAGTTGTTGATCAGAGGATGATATATATCCCTTCGTCAAGGTAAGTGTGGGTCCAGGTGTGGTTTTATGTACCCAAGGGCGAACCAATTTACTACGCGATAAAGAAATAAATAAAAAGGCCGGGGTTTCCACAAGCACTAAAGTCCTCCTTTGCCTCGACGACATGCCACCCTCTCAATTTGTCCTAGAAAGAGCTGACGAGCTTCCATGGGCAATATATGACGAGGAAAGTGATGTTGACCGCTGCATGGCATGTTCTTGGGAAGTCGTAGAGGGCGTTTGTTCGAAATGTGAGACAGAGCACCGCTTGGCCGAGGCACGTACAGAGTTCATGATTGGTCGTAGAACTCGTCTAACCATACTCCTCCAGGATGACGAGCTGGTAGACTCTCTCCTGACGGAAGACTACGATTCAGATCGCGAACAGGCGCCACGCGGTGACACCCCCCTTCTATTAATCACCCAGGCTGGTGCCCCCTTGCCAGGGTACACCGAGGAGGAATACGATGCGCTCTTGCAACGCGGTGCGACTCGCCTCATGATTGACACTTTCGAACTCGAATTTAGCAACGAGCACGGCATCTTTGCCTGGGCTGATCACGATTTGTATGCCGAGTTCGCAGGACCACAGATGAAGAAGGGCGATCTCTGGAAGATACAACTTGGGCGCCGGTTTGTATTGGACGATGATGACTATGATGGCTCATGGTTCATCGAGGGTCTTTTGGAGGAAGCGATCATGTATCCTTCACCTTGCAGCAGAAATTGGGAGACTGTGGAAGAGATGCCAGGAATATTTGGGTGACTCGCATGGTTGATCCAGGAGATCATAATGCCAAGGTGAAAGGATTTGATAACTACGAAGTTGATGATGAAAGCGATGACAATGGACCCATTCTTCGTCGTCCAGGCTACGACATCACTGAGGATGACATACTCGTCGATGAATCTACTAGCCCTGCTTCC
>JABAJV010000094.1:0-35804 GCA_018854895.1 Tricholoma furcatifolium
TAAGGTAGACGAAGTTCATACTCATCCAATGTTCCGTGACTAGACGTGACTTTATAAAAAATTTGAATGACAATTGAATGAGTTGGCTTACAAGAAATCGGCAACCACCAAAAAATTTTAAATAATGAAAGGAAGATTTTGTTGGTTCTCGATTTTTGCCAACATGCTCAACACAACCTGCATCTCGAATGTAAGAAAAAACATGAAATTTCATCAGTAAGTGAGATGATGAATCATTGATGATCACCCGCAGGTAACCAAATTAGTAGAATTAGCGCGTCAGTGGCGTTGTCGCGTCACCAGCTCCTCAAATATACATTATTTCATTAGTTTAAACACCATGGCTGGCATATCAAGAGAATATACCGCCAATACCCACCATCATCGAGGGAAGTTGATCTTGAGGCCAATGTTGTGGCAGCACTTGCATCTGTTCCAGTGGTGACAATGCGACGGTGAGTTGTGATGCTTGTGTTGTGTTGACCGTGACATGTGCTGATTATCGATGATCAGTTATGCAAGAAGATCACGACGCTTCATGGATGCATACTATCGAGGATTGAATGGACGACAAGCAGCGTGGGCGTCAAAGAAATATCGTGGTCATCGTGTTCTTCCGGAGTCAATTATGGATGAGTTAGAGGCAAACGACATTTTGTAACGAATCTGAAAGATTCGTATACAGAGAGGGATACCTTAGAACGAGGACGGAACAGTCACGAAGTTAGATTGGAAAGGAAGAATGAGTTATGTTACATATGTTCTAAGGTATTTATACGAACGCGAACGTCATGTGATCGCGTTAGTAGTAACAAGCAATGTTACACTCACCCATGCCTGAAAAAAATCCAGGGTGCGAAAGAAAAAATGGGCAGGGGTAAGTAGACGGAAAGAAAATAAAGTTTAACAATTTGTTTCAAACTATCGCGCGCTTCTCCCAAATATCCAAGGCTTCTGTATCCTGTAAATCACGTCCAGGTCGCCAAAGGTCGTATGCGGGAGATTGGCCTTTCCAGCGGACAAGGTATTGCTTACCACGGCCACGAACACGTTCATCGATGATTTTGTCGATAAAATATTCTTCTTCACCGTGTTCGTTGATAACAGGAGCGGGGTGACGAGGGGCACGATCAGGGAATTGATCATCGTCGTTTGCGATATATGGTTCAAGCAGACAGGCGTGGAAGGTCGGGTGAATGGTCATTGTTTCTGGAAGATCTAGTTTATAAGTTGAGGTGGAGGGAAAAGATTCCAGGATTTTATACGGTCCATCGAATCGAGGCATGAATTTTGTCGCACAGCCGTCGAATTTCGACATGTATTCCCTGCGTCTGTTCAATGTCGATAACATGACTAAGTCGCCCGGGGCGTAAGGGATTTCGGGCGAGCGTTCACGATTGGCGTAAAATTCCTGTAATAACTTACTGGTCGCAAGATTGTCCATGGCGTCGCAAAAATCTAGTTCGAAAGAATCCATTAGAGACGCTGCAGCTTCGGAAGAGAGGTGAGTGATAGTTTCGGAGCGAGGCATCAGAGCGGGCAAAGAGCGGGGAGATAGACCCATTCGCAGTTGAAAAGGAGAGTAACCCGTCGATGCGTTTACCGTGTTCATGAGGTGAAATCGAATCAGAGGCAGGGCCTTTACCCAGCCCAATTGGTCGCGGTCTACATGAAAGCGAATTGCTTGAATAATTGTGCGGTTAGTGCGTTCAGAAGCACCATCAGTCTGAGGGTGGAAAGCCGTCGAAGCTTTATGTTTGATGCCAGCGAGTCTACAAAAGGATTTCCAGAATTCCGACATAAAGAGTTTGTCCCGGTCGGTGAAAATTTCGTCGGGTAAACCGTTTTCACAAAACCAGTCTCGAAAAAATATTGCGGCGAATTCATCCGCGCTCTGGGCGGTTTTGCACGGTGAGATTCGAACCTCGGAACCTGCACGGCAAGTCATTGTGCAAAATTGATTGAAACCTTCATCGGAGGGAAGAGGTCCAACGAAATCCAAGGCGATAGAGGCCAGGCGCGTTTCGGGTAGAGGGAGAGGATGTAGAGGTCCACGCGCTTTATTAGGACGACTCTTATTACGTTGACAGGCCTCACAAGAGGGGATATAGGCGGTTACGAGATCGCGACGCATATTCGGCCAATAGAACGAATCTCGTAGGCAAGAGTATGATTTTTCTCCACCAAAGTGGCCCATTTTGTCATGGCAGTGGCGGAAAAGGCGTTCGCGAAGATTCTTGTGGTTAGGGATGACTAGACGATCACCCACAAATAAGAGGCCGTCTTTCAATTGACATCCAGAGACAGGCATCGTCGATTTTAATGATGACAAAAGACGGGCGGTATAGTTGTCGACAAGATAACCTTCCTTGATATCCGATAGAAGTCGAGAGTTTTCTATTACAGGAAAAACAGGAGCGAGTACGATTTCGGGTTCTTCGTAAGTCGACGGTAGACGAGACATGGCGTCGGCGACAGAATTATCCTCACCACGGATGTAATTAATGGTGAAGTTGAATTGCGACAGATATTCCATCCATCGGGCCTGACGAAGAGATAGATCCTTTTGCGTATTGAAGTTTTGCAGTGTCTTGTGGTCGGTGTATATTTCGATGTGAGAGCCCAGTAGATCATTGCGCCATTTTTTAAGGCCACGGAGGATAGCTAATAATTCTTGTTCGTGCGTAGGGTATCGAGCCTCAGCGGAAGAGTATTGTCGGGAGTCAAAAGCCACAGGTCGTGCTAGTTCCCAGGTCGGGCCAAAAGACAGCACAGCGCCTGTTCGGCGGCTACTGGCGTCACACGTTAAAAATATTTTGTTGTCGCCGGGATTGACGTGGTCGATGACGGTCAAACACTCGGCGCTGGTTACCAATTTCTTAATGGCGTCGAAGGCGTACTGGTGTTCAGGAGTCCATTCGGGAAAGTTTGTATTACATTCCTTGCGAGTGAGAGGCGTTAAGATAGCAGTGTGCTCGGCAAGCGCGGGGAGAAAGGCAGACATGTAACGGACGAGTCCAAGGAACTGTCGAATGTGTTTGGCACGGACGGGCTTGGGCCAGTTAAGGACTTTTTCGACTTTGGAGCTATGAGCTTCGATTCCACGACACAAGATATGGTGACCGAGGAAATCGATTTCGGTGCAAAATAGAGAACTCTTCTTCGTAGAGCAAAACAAGCCTGCAGTGCGTAAGGCGGCGAGGACGAGGCGTACGTTCTTCTCATGTTCTTCAAGCGATTGCGACCAGATGATGATATCGTCCATGTAGACATGGCAAATGACTCCAAGTAAGTCTTTCAGAGCGAGGGTTACACGTCGTTGATGTGTGGCGGGAGCGTTGCGTAAACCCATCGGCATGACTGGCCATTCCCAAAGGCCATAAGGAGTAATTGTTGCGGTCTTCGCAATGTCGTCGGGATGAACACGCGTCTGGAAAAAGGCATTCGTCATGTCAATTTTCCCCCATATTTTTCCCTTCCCGCAGTCGGCGAGAATATCTTCAACGCGTGGCAAAGGGTAATTGTCAGGGACGGTGACAGCATTTAGTTTGCGGAAATCGATGACCCATCTAGGCATGGCGGCCGGGTCTGCTTTCGGGATGATAAAGGATGGTGAGGCGTAGGGGGAATTTGAGGGACGGATGCGGCCAGCAGCAGCATGCTGGTCGATGAGCGTTTTCCAGGCGGCCTGGTATTTCTTGGGGCATGTATACCCTCGCGAAGTTGAAATCCGTGCGTTAGATGTCAGTTCTATGCGGTGATAAAAGCCCTCGGGGACGTCTCGAATGTGGGGTAAGTCAGTGGGGAAACGATCGTCGAATTCCTCCTTCAACCGTTTGTCGAGGTCCGAAAGACGTTGTTGCAAGGCTATATCTTCAGCACGCCTAGATGCGGCAGATGCTATCTCCTCAATACGTTGTCGCACGAGGCCTACAATGATATCAGGAGAATGAGATGCTTCATGTCGGCGAAAGTTGAAACGTTTCTTCTGCGTTTTGAAAAGTTTATGCATTTCGGCGAAGACGGGGACAAACGCAGCCTTGGCGAGCTTACGTCCGTCGGCGATGTCACGCAGAATCTTTCTACGACGCTTAGGCGGGGACAGTGGTGGCTCAGAGCGAAATTTAGGAATCGGTCGAGGGTGTAATAAATCGAAGTTCAATTGTTTAACTATTGCCGTACGATCGGCGGCGTCGACGATAATGTGGTTTCTAGCGAGAAAGTCTAAACCGAGTATCATATCTGTGTGTAATCGAGGTGTAACGACGAAAAGCTGAGGGTCTGAAGTCCATTGGAGGCAAGGCGAGGCTACAGATACCGTTACAAAGTGGGTGAGCGAAAGAATCATCCTATCGATAGCGGAGGCAGACACGGAAAGAGGGTCGAAGGCACCCGATACATTCAAAGGCTTTGCGAGTTTCTTGAATTTGAGGCCAAGCGAACGGGCGAATGATTCAGATATGAGAGCTGGAGGGGATCCATGATCGATTAGCATATTAGCAGAGATGGGCGGACGCGAAGGCGGCACCACGAGGCCAGACCACGAGAGATGGGTAGGAAAAACGTACTCAGAGGGGGCGATGTCGTCGGCGTCGGCGGCAGCAAAGTTGTCATCTACGAAAAAATGTTCAGTATCACTTCCCAAGGAGATCATCTCGTCGTCGGAGGAGGCGGGGTCGAAAACAGCGGCGACAGCGGTAACAGAGGAAGAGGGAGCTGTGGAGGACGATGAAGACTTGGCGGACTTCATTGCCTTCGAGCGTTTGGCGCGCTCAGCTTCTACGTAGGCGGGGGTGATTGTAGGAACTGCACCGAAAGGAAGTGGCTTATCAGCGTATTCACAGACGTGATCGCGACCCTTCCACAGCTTGCGACACCCACGACAACCGTCGTTGGCGTCCAAGAGTTTCTTCTCCTCATCGGATAGTCTATAAGTGTGCTTGCGATTGGCGGGGTTTGACGAAGAGGAGGGGGCAGAGGAAGACGTCGAGGTGTTGGAACGTTTGCCGTAGTATTCGTTTGCTCGTTTCTGAAATAGTGCACGCTCCATGACATGGCGATCACGGATTGTACTGTCCAGCCTGGCCACAGTGCGGGACCAGTCGTCGTAACGAACGATGGCGTCAAGGGTTTTCTGTTGGCCATTGATGTGCTTGTATTCAGTGCGTAAGGCGGAATTGAAATGCAGTTTGAGGTGTTCGCGTAGTCGAGCATCGTTGAGGTGAATGTTGGCGAACGGCGTCAAGGCTTTATTCGCAGCGCGAACGTCGGCCTCAAAGTCGGGGAAGGACCTAGATCCCTGGGGGGCGTGCAAAACGTCACCGTAGTCGTATATGATATCATCTGAAATATATTCGAGTCGAAGAGCTTCAAGGAAGTTGGTGAACGTGAAACCCGGAACAGAGAATTCCGCTTCATGATCCATCGCCCATGCGGCCACCTTCTCTCCTTCGAAGCATGAGAGGATACGCTTGACTTGGTCGGTTTCCTCAATGTTCTTGTTGCGAAAATAACGTAGGCAAAGCAGTTCAAACTCTCGAATAGTTTCCACAGTAATTTTGCCTGCGGAAACGATGGGTGGGTATGCGGGAGCGGGCAGGGAAACCGTGGCGGCGGTATCTGCAGAGATGCGGTCGATGAGAGCTGATGAAGACATTCTGGATTTGGAGGGGCGGTGGTTGACGTAAAAGCAGTTATCGTCGTCGTCACTAGAGGACGGTTCACGAACAACGTGTGGGGCGGTTGGCGGGGGCGAGGGGGGGGGTGGCGATGGAGACGAGGGTGGTGGTGGAGATGAGGGTGGAGAGGCGGGTGGCGGTGGAGAGGCGGGTGGCGGTGGGGCGGCAGGCGGGCTAGAGTCAGGCACAGGCGGTGTGTCTGATGGGCCGGCAACTGGGTTGTCGACAGACGAAGCGAGACCAACAGGTGCGTTGGTGGGCGGTATTACAGGTGTGGGGTTGGCAATGGTTGGATTGGTGTTGGCGTCGTCACTCACGGGGTCAGCGGGGGCGGCTGAAGCGGCAGATCTCCCACGTCCACGTCGAGGAGGAGCCAGAGTGCTTGTGGTAGGTAGTCGCGATGTATAAAGTCAGCAACGAGCGAGTCCTGCAAGGTAAGGCGGCCAAGCAGAATGGACCAGGGCGAGCCGAGATCAAGCGAAGCTAAGCGAGCGATTAAGCGAGACTAAAGCGAGGCGATTAAGCGAGACTAAAGACTAAGCGAGACGAGGCAATGCAAGTAAGGTCAAACGAATCTGGCTGTGGGGTCGACAGTGGGCGATGGGCGGAAAAAAAGGTGGGCGAAAAAGACGGGAGAGGAGTGTCAAGGGTTGATAAAGACTGCAGTTGACAGTAAAGAGGCTTGTGATACTCAACGACTTCGAAAGAAGTTGAGTATGACAGAGGGAGAGCTATGAGATTGATGACGTGGCAGCGTCGGCGATAAGGCGGCGATAAGTGAATTGATAAGAGGAGCTCGAAACGATTCAACTAATCGTCGCGAGTGTTCAAAAAAAAGTGTAACGAATCTGAAAGATTCGTATACAGAGAGGGATACCTTAGAACGAGGACGGAACAGTCACGAAGTTAGATTGGAAAGGAAGAATGAGTTATGTTACATATGTTCTAAGGTATTTATACGAACGCGAACGTCATGTGATCGCGTTAGTAGTAACAAGCAATGTTACACATTTATTGATTTGATAGGCTCTGGCAGACTACAGTTCTGACACAAAATATTTATTTTACTATACTATATCTCATGCTCAATACAAAATACCTCGAAGCTGAACGCGTCGTTGGCGTCGCGTTCATTATTGAAGAGATCAACGCCGCATAGGGTCTGTTCAGGGCTCAGACTCGGGCCGGCTGCTAAGTCCTCCGTCACACTCATGTCACATTGGATGAGTATGAACTTCGTCTACCTTATTGTCATTACCCCTGTAATTCATTATTTTCTCTTATGAAGGACTGGTGGAAAGACGATCCGCTCGTCAGAGTGTCAAGATGTGCCCAGCGCGGACCGCTGGCTATTTCTTTCTTTCATTGTGCTTTTTATCATAGTCCATGGAGGATACCCGAAACCATTGGGTATTCTACAATGTGAACGACGGACCAGGTCGACAGAGATATCCAACCTATCATGGGCGTAACTGCATGCGCTTCACCTGTGGGGTTTACACTCCGGGTGACCGTGACTGGAGAGGTTGCTACGATTAAACTAGGATGAAGTTAGCGGAACAACTTGAACGGGGGCGATTTTGGAATTGTAATGTATGTATTTTGGGGAGATCATAAATCCATAGTCATTTGTATACTACATTGCGTCGTTGTACAGGTGACATAGTTACCCAAGAGCTACCTCACTCTCTTCTGCGAGAGGTTGTCCTTCGCCTGGAACAATACCTTGATGTGATAGAGGGTGATTTGAAGGAGACACCGTCCGAGATAGTGGAAGCGGAGTCCTCCCGCGGTCAGAGTAGTCAGGGGGCGCCTGGGGTTCGTAACCACCTAACAAGATCTCACGCGATTCTCCTTGTTGTGCTTCCAAGATTCGTATCCGCTCACTCATCTGCTGTACCAGCCGGTGGAGCCCCTGATCATCTTCTGCAGGTAATAATTGGGTGGAAGACGATGGATTGATGTTATCTGAGGTTTGCACAACTTCTGTATGAGAGAATAAGACACTTGACAATATTTGAGGTATCGATATCCAATGCTTACCAATCCTGCTACTTCCACTTCCAGACGACGGTATTGCAGTATATTCCAAGGGTTCTAACATTGGCAGTTCGGATTCTCGTCGGCGTTGCCTATAGAGTATTAGGCCAATAAATAGCGCACAAACAACCACAAAACCCCCCGCGGAAGCTCCAACAATGGCGGCGACAGGGACCTTCTTCGTAGGAGAAGTAGCATTCCCACTGCTAGTGCTGGTTTCAATTTGAGCTGAAGATGATGTGGTTGATGAGGGTCCAGAAAATGACGTGTTCGAACCGCTAGAAATTTGTGGAGTCACAGTGCTGAAAGAGACTGTTATTGAATCTGGAGTCTCTGTCTTGAAAATCATGCTTGACAATGCGATTGTAGATGCGTTTGCAGATGAGGGGAGATTGGTGGTAACGGAGGCAGTGAGGGTCCTACTAGTGGTGGATGAAGAACTGATGCATGATTGGTCAGTATCCTAGAAGCACGAACGTCTTGAACAAGTACAGACCGAGTTATCGTTGATTGCATACGGGTTGAGGAGGGTATGTTGAGTTGGGTCACTGGGAGGTTGGAGTTGACGTTACTTGGACTTTGCAGAACCAAGTTAAAAGTGGCGCTTTGCGAAAGCACCGTTCCATTAGCTCTGGACACGATAAGAACTAATATTAGCGAAATGGTAATACAAATACCCATTTGTTCTTCCTATAATGGAGCAGGGTACACTAGAAAAAGATATCAATATCCAAACTCATGTTGCCTTCGATGATATGCGGCTCACGATACATCGAAATCTAGGAAAGAGGGCAGTTGGACGAAGAGCCCGCCTTCGGCCGTCACTGCATTTACACTTGGAAGGGCTACGGTATCCGCGCATTGTGCAGATAGACTGAAAGAAGGTGGGTCTCCGGGACTTGAAGTCCAAGTGATATGTACCGTCGTGCCAAGATAAACGGGTGAAGGGGGAGGAAGGATCGTAAGGGCGGTAGACACTCGTAGAGACAGTCTATTCAGGCCGTAAGCTGAGTTTGAGGCACTGAAGTGGCAGACGTACGCTATTCCACTCCAAACAAAAGAAGAGAACATGTAGAGATGAGAATAAGAAGTGACAACGCACGTTTTCCTTGGGTTAATAACATAGCATCCATTGACATCCCATGAGAATCGCAAAGACATTTCAATGATTGAATGTTCTGACAAATTATCAGTAATGTTGAATGTAGCTTTGGAAGTCGATGCTGATCATCACAAATCGTCTTGACCACTCCTGCATCTCCATCTGTCAAAAGCATTCATCACAGTTAAAAATCCAAAATACAACCCTAGCCTTATATTATACGGTACAATAGACGAGGGAGAAACTGAAATTATATCCTATTTCAGAAGTTCTTCGACGACCCTGTCCTCAGTGAGGTTCGCCACATTCGCGCCGCGATAATTTAATCTTCGTAGAACGTCGATCTGGGCATGATGATGATCAGACCAAGGCATACACAATGAGGGCTGCAAAGACGTACGACTTTCCGCTTGTCAAATCCAAGCGCTGTGAATCGCTCAACATGGGCCGACTCCAATCCTGCGAGGGCAATCTCATTCTGCACATTCGCTCTACTGTCCTTCGGACCTGGCCCCCCAGCGTATACTTGGGTCCAATATATCGCAGTCGTATCAAAGCTCGCTTTGCTTGTCATATAGTGCTTCGCCACTTCTGCGTCCTGTGGATCCTTTGGTTCTGGTGAACACAGAAGGCTTTGAAGTGAGATCAAAGTTGACTTCAGAGTTAGCACCGGAGACCAGGCGTCCTTTAGGATGTCAAGACAGATGGCACCCGATGCAGATGATACATTTGGATGGTAAACTTTTGTAATGAACTTCATCTTGACAGGTTTGAAGGGATATGAATCTGGGATGACGATGTCCTTGATCAAACCATATCAGCGCAAGTCCGAAGAGAATCGCTTCGCTGCCACTTACAACTTCGAACAGCCCGCCTTCATAAGGTGTTCCTTCTGGCCCAGGAAACGAGCCCTTCAAGTGGAACGGTGAGTCACCAACAAGCTCGATCTTGATGCCTGACGTTGTGTCTTGCTTGCAGTCTTACGATCACTTGTGTTAGCCTTTGAAAAAGTACTGATAATTAATTGAGGCACTCACCAGCGATCTCCTTATTCACTCTGCGCAGTCTGGCGTCCATTTTACACGATACAAGAGATGACTGAGGGCACGAGAGATCTGAACGATGGTGGATTAGAAGGGAGAAAAGTAGCCGAGCTTATGTAAGGCTGTATTATGTTTGCTGTGAACCACACTGTGAGAGCGCCCTAGCTGTCCGAATACATCCTTTACAAGTTCAATCTCGGCGAAATCCATTCCTACTGACGCTAAGATCACTTGTATCTATCTCCCGTGCTTGAGGCTCATTTATATTTCTCTAGATCCCGTTGCTGCTGCGACAGTGATGAAGTTTGTGAGGTTCACGGTAAGGAATTCTGGATCGCCCCCAAGAAATGCCATAGAATCATGCGGATGTCTTGCTTCTGTCGACAGTGTCACTTGTCGAGGATTAATATCACCTTGTGGCCACTTGCTGGTAGGTACCTATTGACAAGTCCCTGCAGCACACAATGCGCCCTCGTTACATGATTTGAATCGCCGCCTCGCTGTTCCAGACTGTTAAATATTACATATATATAAGGAATTCTGTGCAGATAGATACAAAATAATCGATACATCTGGTATAAACATGGAACAGAGCTGTGTCACCAGACTTCAAGGCATTATTTGCAATCGCGACAGCCTTTGAAATGATGGCTGGTCTTTGTGTTAGTTAAGTACAGCTCTAGATAGAACAATCTAATATTGGGTTAGATACACCTGGTAGAGATTTTGACGTCACGAAGCTCCTCTGTTCTACTGGAGAATAACCAATGGGGATATCAACTGGCGACCGGCGTGCCAGGGCAAGAGAAAGGACAGACGAAAACTATCGCAAGGCGAAGAGGATGAATCACGGAGAATAGATATGTGAAAAATGCTAAACCTATGGGAGGGCCGCAGACGCTCCGCCTCACTCTTTTTGGGTATTTTGGCTATGAACAGAAGGCAGGTCGTCACGCCGAAGTCGGCAGACGGGCTCTGGTCTTTTGATCATAGCCGAGTGATGACGGAGCGACGTTGGTGACCTCGAGTCATGGTCTGCAGAAACAAAGAGAAAAGGTCAAAAGCAGGGAATGGAGGGGAGGTTTGAATCTAACCGACTTGACCTCCAGGGCTTTTATAGGTTTTCGGAACATCCATGAACGTTGTTAACAATGACGCGCGATCCATTACCAAGGGCTGACAAAGTCTAATAGATAGGCCACTTGAATCGTCATAGTCCCGTAAGGCCGTACTGACACTGTAGGCTGAGTGGGAAACACGGCGAACTCAGTGATGTCATAACCCACGCGGTCCCTATACATAACACACTGTCAGGAAGATTCGAAGTTTCCTTCATTGGCTTCAAGTTGAAAGAGCCTGTTATCATTCAAGTTGGCGTAACATCGGTGGTTTTTGTACTTGCATTTTATACCATCAGTACGAGACGCCGCAGTTATAAGTTTTTTCCGAGAGATTCACCGACCCAAAACCTTCTATTTCTTTGCGGACATCGTAAGCTCTATGTGATGCTTACCAGAGAAATAAAGGACAAATGCTCTGAGATGGAAGCTATGGAAAACTTTTGTAGCAAGTCGTAGCGCCTTCTGAAGATGCAGGACGTGAGGAAAGAATACGGATAGGCATGTCAATGATAAACTGAGGCTACAGCGTATGATCATTGCGCCGATGGCGAGATATCCAGTTCACAGAGGTAAACTTCACTCTAATATCTATAGTCTACATTTTGTGCCGGAGAACTACCGTGTTCCGAATCACAAGGCTGCAAGCAAGGTTTTGGCGATACAGCATACTTGGCCCAGATAAGACATAGAGAACCTTCAGCAAAATATCCCGGGTTAAGAATAAAGCGGTAAGATCAAGAACGCCCTGCTTACCTGTTGATCGTCTTCAGGCCTTCAGGTCTCGCCACTGGTGCCTTTGCTCCCACAGGCGGCGGTGATGTCAATGTACATCCGCACGTATTCGACGGTTTCTTTGTAAAAGGTTTCGCCAAAAGGCGTCATTCCGCGCCTTTCATACCAGTCAACGCTAGACGTCCTAGCGTCACACCAAATGATAGCAATGTTCATCTGAGATTTCACATGTTCAAAAGAGCATTCGAGCAGTTTAGTTCCAATGCCACGACCTTGAAATGCAGGGTCGCACGCAAACTTGCGAAATCGTGCTTGGCTGTGCCCCTCACGGTCGTCAATAACAAGACCGGGACTGATCGGCAATGGCTCAACAAAGAAGGAGATGACGGCTACTGGGTGGTCAATCCCAGGAAGAAATGCACCCATGTGGAGTCCACTCTCGTCTTCAGGTAGGGAAACGTGCGAGATTGACATATTCGGCCAAAAAACTGAATGACGAAGTCTCATTGTCTGCTGTACGGGGATTGGCTTGCATACCACGCCAATATCTGCATCAGTTATGAATCAGTAAGCGCCCGATAATGATCACAGCCGGATTGACCATACGTGAAGAAGATGTACTCGTGTTGGAGGTTGGATGGGTCATTGGGGCTAAAGTTGTCCTCGTTGATGCAAACGTTCTAGTATGTTCCGAAGAAAGAACGGGGAATCTAAGGAGCTAAGGAATGAGTTACGTTTCGAGTGCGTAGCATGCAGTACAACTCCTTCCAAAACAAAGGTGGACTCCCTACACGGACGATAGGCATTCGGGCGTCCGGTGCGAATTATGCTTGGGAAGGCTTGGTGCATTTTGGCACTAAAACATGCGCGCCGGATGCCGCGAGTCAAGGGCTTGGATCTCGATCTCTCCACGGCCTCCCCTATGAATTCGAGCACTTAGACGGCATAGTCTGTAGTCCAGCGATTGATCGATAGATAAGGCGAACGGCCCAATCCGTGATGAAACGGATGGCGGGCAACTGATGAAGTATGAAGATAATTGTGAACCAATTTTGACTCACCAGGTGATGGGTGTCCAGAAGCTGCAATGCTGTAAGTAATACGTCACTGCAAAATCAGGATGTGGCTGCAGTAAGCCAAGGGAGGTATGCTATCTCTCCCCACAGTCTTCTGCGTCAATAAGGCAACTTAATAATTGGATAGCAAGTTAACAGAGTGAAAGCCAGCAAGCGGCGGATCAATATCAACAACAAGTGGTTTACAAATTACAGCAAAATAAGTGATCGAATGATCACATGATGGTACCGAACAAGTACTGAACTCGAACTTTCAAGTTGTGCTTGCAAGGTTCTTTCAAATTTCGACAAAGTATTCCGATGCTGTGGTCAGCATTCAAGCACCAAACCCATTTTCTGCTTGTTATTTCCAGTGATTAGCCTCCTAGAGACCTACATATACCACAGCGAGACCCTCCCTTCAACAAGTCTCTACAGCAACTGTCATAGGTGTATGTTTTACAGCTGGAAGCGGCGTCTGTCGGTGAAGTGTGGTTCCCCAAAAATATAATCTTCGGCGCTATCGTCCTGTAGCTGTGCAGATTCATATACTTATTGTCGGTTTCTGCTCGGCTGAACATTCTCACGTCCATCGCAATGCTAGTTCACGCAACTTATCCACTCCTACTCTGTCTCATTATCACTGTGGCTTCTCCAGCTGCAATTTCAGCTGACGATGAATCTGTTGTTGATGCAGCTCCGTCCATATCTCTATCTGAGCAGGACTCTCAATATCGGTCATTGTACAGCATCGTCTATAGTTGTCTTCTCACTTTGGGCTATTGTATCTGGACGGCCTTGCATCCCAACATCCCAGCCTCTACCGATGGCAAACTAGTTAGGATTGGTCGGCGTATCAAGTTGATGGTCAGCGCTCTAGTCATGCCCGAGATGATAGCATTGTGGGCAACTTTACAAAGCATTGGAGCCACCAGACTGGCCGAAACCGACGAGTTCAAAGGTCAGTGAACGTTTCTTTTTATGCTTGACATTTGACTGATCTGCACTGTAGAAAGGGGATGGGTGACAACTACCCATGGATTTTTTGCGCAAATGGGAGGCTTTATGCTTCATGATGCCGATGGGGTGGAGCTCAATATAATATGGCCGAAAGACATAGGCGATATGTTACGAAGCGCTCTTATCGACACTCCTAGGCTTAAAGAGGAGGAGATAAAGGACCGGAGTAAATCTGACTTCTTTTCCAAAACTTTTGCCTTGTGTCAAACGACGTATTTCCTTGCGCAGTGCGCAGTGCGATGGAAGCACTTACTCCCCCTAACCGAACTGGAAGTGATGACCTTTACCTACACTATAATGAACATTTATGTTTATTGTATGTGGTGGCGCAAACCGCAAAATGTGGACCATTCATTCTCCGTGTGCGAAAAACGGCGTCATGGCGGCGGACCTTGGGTCGCAGTTTCAACAACCCAGTCAGCATATGAATCTAACGAGTCCCAAAACTGGACGACGAAGTTGTGGAAAGGAATCAAGATGGTGATCAATGCTCCTTTTTATGGCTTTGGGGCTTGGTGGGTCGAAGAAGACGATACAGGCCTATACTGCATGGCAGTGCCTCCATTTTATTCCTACGAATTGGAACATCACCCTTCACAAGTGCTGTTGATTGCTACAGCTCTAATATCGACCGCGTATGGCGCTATTCATTACATCGCATGGACTATTATAAGTATCGACTTCCCCACCCATTTTGAGGAGATCATCTGGCGATTGTCGGCTATGGCTATGACTACAATACCGTCAGCACTTGTGGTGTGCCTTTTTCTCTCCCGCTTCAAGTTTACTCAACCTCTGGATAATATCATTGCTATTGTTATGACAAGTACAATATTCACACTTATGTCCCTATACTTTCTATTTCGAACCGTGCTTCTTGCGATGCCTTTTATCGCGCTTCGTAGGATTTCTCCTGACACATATAAGTCTACTCTCTGGGTATCTTATATTCCACATGTTCAAAGTTTATAATATACATATATGACTTTAGTAGCACAACGCGTTGGTATCTATAGCTCTCTAGGAATCACGTGTGTGACAAGGCGCGACGCGTCGCGTCGCGATGGAACCTGCCCTTAACAGTCACGTCGCGTTGATTTTGATGCCCACGAAATTCCGACTCCGTCACTCTCATTATTGTGACAAACGTAACCTCTTCCTCCATGTCTTCCGCCTCTTCCTCGTCAAATACCGTTTATACTCTCAAAAGACGCAGAAATGTGCCAAACTCGAGCGACACAGAGGCTTTTGCAACCCCACCCAGAAAGCGGTCACGGCGAGAACGAGGTGGCTATGGTAACTTGTGTTCAAAAGCAGTGGGATCGTTATTTTAACGAAGCATTAGAACAGGTGCCTGATTGTGACCTTGAGGAACTTCTACGACGACGGGTGTTAGACCCCAAGGATGATACAGCTATCACTGACCTCAAAAACATGAAGAAGCTTAAACGTTGGTCTACATGAACTCTACCTGACCAGAAGCTCATTTTCTGCGCTATTAGGCGATGAGGATATCATCTATGTCGCTCAAAATATCATTGATAAAATCAAGCTCTCCGTGTCAGATGATATTCGAGAGGAGGGCAAAAAGACTCTGGAGGTCGAGCTATATTTAGAATGGCTGAAGGGATTTGATTTCGTGCTCAAAGGTGTCGAGGTAAATTGCACATCTTCTGTGGTATACTTTTGTCTCATGCACTTTAGGCTGTATTAAATGCAAAAGTTCCTGGGACTCGCCGTCGTATCACAGGCGTTGGAAGGCTATCATTCTCCCTCCTGTATCATTGCATTGAAGTCTTTATTGATGAAGTCAATGCACATCAAGACGGCTGGTCGTTTCGTCATCCAGTTGGTCCCGTTGAGCCTGATCCATTAATCATGACTCTCTCCGAGGAATGCAACGACTCAACTTCAGATACGCGTTCAGAGGAAGCAGTTCATGCGGCCGAACAATTTCTGGAGCGGTATGACAAAGTTATGGTGCAGGCGCTTCAGAGATACAAGAGTGAATGCAATAGGAAGCTTATGGCGTCTGCGATCGAGCGCAAAGAAGAGAGTCTATCGCGAGGATGTTGCTTGTTGAGTGAGCAGACGGGGTATGGCGGAACTGAGGATATGGGGTTCAAGTTGCTTGTGGATACGAGGGATGCTATGACGGAATGGAAGCTCGAGGGATAGTATTTTCATCTTTATATCAACTTCGAATTAATTTTTTGCAAGCGCCATGTATCAATACCCAACCCAACTATCAATTTGTAAACTTAATGTACATAGATAGTCATCGCACTTCAATACCAAACCAGATTAATAAATAGCACAATGCATCTCGTCTATTCGGCCATAGCAGAATGTGGTCTCAAGTCGTAAGAATATTGATGCTTCTGGTGATAAAGACAGTGGAAGCAATGTCTCCATAAACCTCGATCTCCCGTAATACTTTTACTTCTGGCTGCGAGGAATTTGACATGAATGGTATGATGCTCAGTGATTTCAAGGTAGCAGAAATTGCGCCGATGAAATTATATACTGAGATATGTGTTGAACGGACCTTCGATATTGAGCAACTTCACCTTCTATGCATAGAGCACTGGTTAATTTGAACCAGCGGAGTCACGCATCATCGAGATGTCCTGACTTTGACAACTGGGACTTTGAACTTCATCTATCAAGGCAAAATAGCAGGATCTGCCGCAATGCATTATAGCGGGCTGAGAAGTCATTACCTCGTTAACTGCGAGATGTGCCTTTTTTAAAAAAAAAGAGATGATTCGTAAAAGGCGTTATCGACCTGCAATACAGCCTGGAGCAGGCCAATGCATCAATGTGATCTGTATCAGCATCGTAACAATAGTTAGATATCAAAGACGAGATCGTAGATGATGGATCATGATTTCCAGACAGAGCCCTAAAAATCACCCTCACAATGTCGCAATTACACTGCAGCGTAACAGTTGAATATTCTGTAGTAAAGCACATGCTGAAGAAGGCTAGATGGAAATGACATCTAGGCTAGTGAAGAGCACTCCGATGACTTTTTGACATTCTGTTCGTGTTGCGCAGCTTTGGCACACTGTCCTTTGGTGCTGACACCGTTTTCTGTCACACTGTAGAGCCGCGGGCGCATACTCCGTTTTAATGGATGGCGATCAGTTTACAATTTGGAACTCGTCTTCTTGAGTACTTTTGCCTCCTCGCGTAGGACCCGCCGCAACAATTTTCCGCTGGGAGACGTTGGAATGGCGGTTATGAATTTCACTCCCCCAGCCAGGTGTTTGTATTTGATTTTGTTCTTTGCGACATACTAGGCAGCCCATGAGTTTGAGAAACGAGAAAAGGGTAACTGTATTCAGACCTTGATGATGGATTCCTTGATCTCATTAGCGGCATCTGGTATATTCTTGATACGATGGTTTGCTTCAGCAGTCAATACCACGAATACCATCGGAACTTCGCCACCTTTGGTACAAGAGGGTTGGGAATAAATATCACAAATCAAGTAATCATCAGGAACTCCTACGACGCAAGCAGCAGCAGCATCGGGATGATCCAAGATGCATCCTTCGAGCTCTGCAGGTGCCACTTGGAACCCCTTAACCTGTCGAATAATATTTAGTCTACTGCATATCAGTCAAGGGGTGGGACTTTAAAAACCTTCATTATTTCCTGTCAATTCGCGCACGTCAGTTAAAATTGGCACCCTGAAGTTATGTCAAAGCGTGACCTTCAATCGATCAAGGACCCACACCTCCTCGGATCGCAGGCACACGTACCGTAGGCCTGACCAATGTGGGCATTTGGAAGCAGTTCGAAGAGCTGTTGGTTCACCTCATGGGACAGCGGAGCAGCGCCGCACATGATCATTCTGATTAACTGACGTAGATCATAGTTCTTCACCGCAGGATGCTGGTAAATCCTTTCTCAGACACATGCTGGGCATGGGAACTGATACGAATCGAACACACCTTGCACAAAAGAACAACTTACGGGGGAACTAGCCTAAGAATATGCTTCGCAATCAGCTTCCACTTTGAGGTCTCATAGAACGCATTGTCGGCGCACATTAAATGAGAGATCCGGTGACGAACAATGCTGTTGAGCATCTCAACAAAATTGAACTTCGGAACGACCACGATAGACATCTTTCATGTGTTAGGACAGGAAAGATTAGGTCTGGATAAATACATGAAGCCTACCGCACTAAACAAGATGAAATGAAGCTGTCAAGAATCAAAGTAAGCAAAAGGCTATAGATCTAAATGCGAATACCACGCACATTGATAACAAGGCCATAGATGTCTGGCGTTCTTGTATTAGTTGCACATGGAAGGGCTATAATAGAAAACCGTACGGTAAAATGGCAAAACTGTGCCAGACATGTTTAGAAAGGCACGACTCAGGTTCGAATAAAAAGTTAGGTGTACCTCCGATGCAGACGTCTCCAGGTCTAAATCGCTGATCTTCCCGGTCACAGTAATTCTGATTGACGTTGTTATGAGCCGCGATCTGGATTACATTTGCTATGAGCCCATAGTGGGGAATAGCCACAGCCTACTCGACTCGTCAGTTTCCTTAAATAAAAATGTTAAATAGTAAGTGACTTCTGGTCTCCCTGTCGTCCCAGATGAGAAACTGAGAAATGCTAATCTGGTTTTCGCCTCTCCAGGTTTGAGTGTCCTTTCGATAAAGGTAGGTTCCATCTGAAAGCCCTTCTGGATTAGGGCCTCAACGCTCAAAATATCACCTGGTCGTCCTTGACGTGTATCGAATAAAATGACTTTATGCAAGGGAAGATTTGCCCTCCGTGCAACGGCGAGAGCAATATCTACAGACTCCGGATGAGCGATAATAAGCGAGGCTTTGGTCTGCTCCAGCTGATAGAAAAGTTCATCGGCGGAGAAGTCGGGGTTTGCACCGCTGACTGTGCGTAAGTAAGAGCCCTGGATGCAAAATTGACACACGAACGAAATTACTCCGCCGAGCCGGTGAGTGGCCCAAATTGCTACTGGGTAATCTGGAAAAGAGGTCACATTCCGTCGTGCGTGACTGGAGCTATGCATTCTTACCAACATGGTTCCGACTGAAAATCAGGACTATAAAGCCGCATGGTTAACTCAATACTTGTGCGGACTATCAAGATAACTTACCCACGTCGTTGTCCCCTGATACGGGGATATGTGAGCACTGTACGAAAAGGAATGGACAGAGCTATTTACCGATACCAAATGTAGACTTCAGAGAATTGGCAAGTCCAAAGGTGCGCTGGCGAAGCTGCCCATAGCAGAAGAGCAGTTTATCCAAAGGGTTCAGAGTCTCAACAAATGTAAGAAGTCACCTCTTTTTCCCCGATCGCCCTTCCGGTTTCATCCTCGACTAGCCAAGGGAAATCGATCCCCCTTCTTGGTCGACATTGGTGCTGACAGTCAAATATGAACTGTGGCACCGTGAGGTGATCAGCCTGAGGTACATTTGGAAGAGGTCCAGAAGGCGAATACACCTCCATTCTGTGTTAGGTCTTGAGACAAACAGCGTGTTGGCGGCATAAGGACTGATCTATATATTTTAAATCAGTCAGGGCCAGATTGATTTGGGTTAGAAGAGGGTCAGAAGACCACCTTGTGGAGAGTTTATGTACAACAAACATTCCCTGATTGGCGGCCCGATGATAACAAAACTTAGATCAACCATTGATCATGATGCATGCCCAGTACTATTATCAATGTAAGTACTAGATTCTAGTCGATCATTCGACGGATAGATGCAATGAAGGAGAAGAGATCTAAAACAATGACCTTTGTGCAGGATACTCACTACGCAATTTGTCAGAAAAGCTTCTCATAACCGCACGCGGCATTTCTTCTGAGTATGATGTTCCCTTGCTCTGTCGCGCAACACACGACGTAATAATTTACCACTCCCGTTTTTCTACAACAGAAAATGGGTGAGCCTCTAGCACGCGGAGATTATGGTTTGAAGATACCGGTATTGTTCTGACGATCTCAACGCCGCCTTTGATATGTTTGTAAGTGGCTAGTCGTTCCGCAACATGCTTGAAGTTATTATGTCTTACATCAGAAGGCAAGATTTCATTGGGACAACTACTCACCTTTGCAATGTCACGTTTGATGTTTTTCGCTTGCTCTGCGCCAAGCAGGGACTGTCGGTGTGCCTCCGTGGTCAAGACCACGAATGCCATTGGTAGTTCACCAAAGCGATCATCTCGCACAGAAACAACACAGCAATCGACGACATCTGGATATGCCAACAAGCAACCCTCAACTTCTGCAGGAGCAACTTGAAAGCCGTTGACTTTTATCATTTCCTATAATATCGTCTGAGTGTCTTCTCGGTCGTCGATTGACCCTGACTTCACCTTCAGTCGATCGATAACGAAGATTTCGTTCTCCTCTGAGATGGATACTTGATCACCCGTATGAACCCATCTTTCAACGCGTCAGTCGCATCCTGAAATATGCAGTGAATATTATACCCATCAACAAAGGTATTTCGAGTACTGAGAGGATTTCATGATTAAGAAAAGACAAACATCTGAGCTGAAGATCCATACGCTTGCTCATCGCTGAGGTATCCGAGAGCCATAGCAGGCCCTTTGACGACTAATTCCCCAGGTTCTCCATAGTCCGCCGAGGAACCGTCGGATTTGATGACTCGGGCTTGTACGCCGGGAAGAAGCCTACCACCGCCTGTCCAATAAAGAGCTCATTCGCCGTCATGTCAAGGGAGGGTCAAAGAATATGTACATACTCCCAATAGGGCCATGCTGCTGGGATCCTGTTATCATCGCCAAGGTCGTAGTCATTTCAGTGAGTCCTGCATGGGCGCATCAATAGAAGAGACACAACATGAAGGTATATTCAAACCATAAGCTTGGCCGATCTGTGCGTCTGGAAATGATTCGAACAACTGAGCTTGAACTTCCTTTGGGACAGGAGCTGCGCCTAATGAGCTGTTAGCCGCAGGCTTAATCAGGGACAAGAACAAACCTATTAATATGTGTTTCACTGCACTGAGATCATGATTTTTTACTGCAGGATGCTTCACATGTTCCTGTTAAAGATCAAGCCCTTCTGTTGTATAAGGAATGGAGTCGAACCTTGCAAAGCTCAATCGCTAACGGTGGGACAATTCTGTCATTTCACGATCATCGTTTCAAGAACCTGTAGTTTGTAAATAAGCGAAACCACGTACACTAGATGGGTGATCCGGTGTCGAACAATACTTTCAAGAGTACTGAGGATGTTATATTTCTCGATGACAACGACAGACATCTTTCGATTAGTCAGAGGAGAATGTAGTGCGTTGTGTTGGAACCTACGGCACAAAACATTGCAAAATGAAGCTACCGTGGGTCAAGGGTTAATGGTCGAACATGGTACAATGTTGTAATCAACGCACGCCAATAACGAGTCCGGCGACATCTTGACCATAAATATGAGCACCCCATCGATGAAGACGTGTGAAGAGTTTCCTCACTTACGATAGAAAGGCAAAACTACAGAAGGTGATATCGTTAGAGGTTATTGTCTCGATTCAATGAAACTCACCCCCAATAGCCACGTCCCCTGGCCGAAAACCTCGGGCAGTGCGAGAACGGTGAGTCGTCTCAATTTGATTATGTGCAGCCATCTGGATAATGTTTGCGATGAGGCCATAATGCGATATTGCCACAGCCTATATCAGTGGCCTGTCAAACAGGCCATAATTATCAGGATGGTGTAGCCGTAACGCCTTACCTTTGGTTTCCCCGTTGTTCCCGAAGACCAAGAAAGTAGTGCGATTTTCTTTTTACCCTCTCCGGCATCAAATACTCGTTCTTTGATTTCACCGTTGTTCCCAACACCATCCTGAATCAAATTGTGGATACTCGGTATCTTCAGCCTGGAAATTCGCGGTCTAATTTCATCGATGAGAATGACGCGATCGGGCAGAAGGTTCGCTAGGCGCGCAGCAGAGAGGGCCGTAGCTATGCTGCTGGAGTGCGCAATTATAAATGTTGCTTGCGCCATTATAAGTTGATCCAACAGCTCTCCGACAGTGAATTGAGGGTTAGACATGCTGAACTGAAGTTTGAGTTGAGAATTAATGATGCCATTGACGAGAATTACCTGACGACACCGCCGAGCAGATGGACGGCCCAAATTGCTGTCAAATACTCTGATCGCAGGTTAGCTTGTAAAGCGCCCTAGCTGTCCACGATTGTCACCTGTGTGATTGGGACTTGTTATCATGACTGCATTGTAAGCAAGTTTTCAGTATGAAGTAAAAGAGATAAAGGTTAACAGCTTACCAACATCATGATCGCCTGAAGCGTTAAGAGAATAAGCAACACGTTCATAATTTCGTTATTACAATCTCACCAATATCGTATAAGGCGCACAAAGCACCTGCAAGCGCACGAGTCTTTCTCCTTAACTAGCTGCCGGTCAGTGCTTAAAATAATCGTCTCGTAAATAATCGGTACCTCCTCAAGATGGATTTTACGGCCACTTTCATCTTCAATAAGACAGGCAACGTCCATACTACGCGAAGGCTTCAAGGGATGTTGGTAGTCCAGCATGAACTGCGGTAGGCTGAGATCATCAGGAATATGAGGCAAGTTACTAGCATGCGTTTCGACCAGCGTCATCCTATTCAAAGCAGAGAAGAACGCCGGAGGTGGTGAGGAAAGGGCTTTCGTTAAGAGACCGATTCCGGAGTCCAAGTCATGAAGGAGCAGTTTATACACGAAATTTTTGATAGCCAAATGGGGGATGTGAGAGGATATATGTGCAATGATAGACAGTTACCCATATAGCTATACACGCTTTTTCTGTTTGCAGCAGTCAGGTCTCTCAGGAGCCATCGCATTGTGAGTTTGGGCTGGTTTGAGCCGCATCCCTACATCCGATTGGACCGCCTAAGCAGCTTCGAGAGTCCTTGCCCTGACTCAGTAGGCCTCGTGATGCAGATGAGATATAAAAGTCTGAAAGCCCCGTTTGCTGATGTTCGGTTGCCAAAAGCATGGCAGGGGGTAGATATGCACAAGGGGAAAGAAGGAAAGATGAATGCCGGGAAATAGAGGAGAGATCCGGCATAAAAATTAGTAGCCGATCCGGCGACCATTATTGCAGAGGCTAATGCATTGGAGGCTGCTGAGAGAGAGATTGTTAATCTACCAGTAAAACAAAAGATGATAGATACCCAAGGATATTCCTTACAATTAAAAAGATATTACATGCCAATGCATAGCTGAGTTAAGTCATGTGCAAAAATTGTAATCTATAGACGGGATGTAAGGTCCCAAAACATGTCCATAGCAGGGCTCTCGCTCGCTGGAATAAAGGAATAGCGATTTGCATACCACCAATTAATAGCGGCTTCTTTTTCCTGGTCTCCAACTTTTGTCAAAATCTCTGTAAACAAAGCCTCTACCAACTCCTTGCGTTCCCTTTCTTCTTCCACATGATCTTCTATCCCTCCGACGCCACTGTCGGATTGTTGACGCACAGTGATGAAGATTCTGATTTCTTCCAGAGCGCGAATCATGAGATGCATAGGAAGCGAAGAGACGGTCGAAATTAAAGTCAAATGTAGGCGATGTAGGCGGTCGGCAGCATCGTTGAGACCATTCTGCTGCACTTTCGAGGATATGGCCCGAATGACGTCAAGGATAAGAGCAATACAGAACCAACCAAGTCGGTGGGACTCGGAGCTGGAATCAGAAGCACTTGCACTCTTCACAAGGGCCGTGTACGCCAGCCGCAGTTGTGCCGTACTTAGTCGCCCATCTTGAGAGTTCTACAAAGAAGAATCAGTCCATGCCGGCAAATTAGACCCAACAATCAGGAGAGAAAAACGAGCTAAACCAGAAGCGATGCAGTAACGTGACCCAAAGCCCATGCGTCATTGGCCTCCTATGCATTGGACGACAAGGAGTCGGATAATCCGAACCTCAGGGCATCGAGAGGTCGAACGTAGTAAGAAGAGAATAAGGAAGTGGTAAGCTTACCTCTATCAAACACTGCGCATAGAATGGCACCATGCGGCGGATAAAACCATTCGATTCCAGGGCGAGGGTTGAGCTAGAGGAAGTTCATTCGGCTTTCATGCGCCCTAGACGCCACTGCTGTCACTAACCGGTCAGAGTCACCCGGTGATCTAGATTCCGGGGTGTGGCTGGATTGATGCTGCTGAGCATCTGATGCAAAGATTGATAACACCACTGAGTGCGCCGACTCGTAAGTTTCGCGATGCGAGGGATCTGAAAGGTATCTATGTAAATGGAGTCAGTGTGGCTTTACGCAAACAGGTGGCGGAAAAATGAGGCTCAGTCGGAAGGTAAGCGGTGAAGCACAGATGACACAAGTCACTCCACATTGCCCTTTAACGAGATAAATCGTGTTCGGCCAATGTGCTCGCCGTGGAAAGGCGTTTTCAACACATGGGCGACTGCGACAATGATAGCGGTGCAATATTTCCTTGCATGTCAAACGTCATGTAAAAGAAGTACCCGGAAAAAATACGGGGGAACAAAGCCAAGGCGAATCTAAAAACGATAAAAGGTAACAGCGAAAATCGCACGCGAAGTCGGGCGATGAGAGCATTTACGACAGTCCCCAAGGTGGGCGCTCCCGAAGATATGAAGACCCACAATCAAAAGAAAGCATGGGAGTGGGTGATACTCACGGCACACATAGAGGCCAGACGTAATCTTTTAGGCAGGAGTTTCCCATAGACGGTACCAGCTGCTCGATACAGGCTAGTGTATATGCAGTTTTTGCCTGGTGGAGCATTCCGTAGCGCGCTGAGATTTCCCTTGGCACGGCTAAATTAAGGCCAGAGTCAGATATAACATAGTTGCAATAAGCGTTAACCGTTAACATACATGAATCGACACCCAAATCCATTACGATCTCCTTGACAAAGTTTTCAATTGGATTTAAAACAGGGGAGGCCAATTGGCTTCGGTTGGATTGCTCTTGTGCGGAAAGAATGTCGAGCGCGAGATAAAACACTTTTCTTAGCTCCACAAAGCCCGGGTCATCACTGACGGCAGTCGCAGTAACGCCGCCAAATTGTGATACGACAAAGGAGAGATGTGAAAGTGTTCGCAGGATGGACTTTGCAAGCACATGGGGAGTGACATTCCCAGCATGAGAGAATACCGGCCGTGCGTAAATTACAGCACCCAGAATACCATCTCCGACCATGATCGTACTGAAGAGAAGAGTCTTCAGCAAAAGCCAGACAGACTTGTACATCTGTCGTTTGTCGGAGGCTATAACATAATAATTTAGAACCTCAGTAAACTCCGTAAAGATATCAACGCTCTCACAGAGTTCATCTTCGGTTTGAACCGATGCGAATTCGCTAACCTTCCAGTCCTGTTCAACCCGTGCTGCCATGGTTTGATACATGTCCATCATTTTGGATGCCATACGCAGCCCATCTGCTGAGCTTTCGATCAATAGCTCGAGGGTCAAGGCGGACAATTTCGATATCCCTGCTAAATAGAGCATCGTCGGAGACTGAGTCATAGTGCGAATCCTTTGGTCGAATGAAGAATTTGAAGTTGTTCGGAAAATCATGCCGTCATGAAATGCAGACGAGATGGTAGAGATCAAATGGTTTCCAAGAACTGTGAGAGGCAAAGCTCTAAGCTTGACTTTCGGTATCGAGGGTAGTGACTGCGATGCCAGAATCGAAGTAAATGAAAGTAAAATTTCTAAAACGAATAATCATAAGAAATACGGTACGCAGATATTGAAACATACCCATACCGTCAGTCTTGGGTTGAAACTCTCTCTCCCAGGTGCCCGGATCCGAGTTGTAGTCGTCCATGACCTCTGCTAACGCAATGACAACTTCATCTTCCACATTTCCGTCGGCAATACCTACATGCGGCAATGATTTAACACCTAAAAGGAGCCCTGTGGAGCATGCGAGTCTTAAAACCGCTCGACCTCCTTGCAATCCCCGAATTACTCCTCTAACCCACTCTTTAATTCCACCCTCGACTCCTCTTGAAAAAATGGTTCGTGACAGGCTCCATCCCTCTTCGGTTTTCTTGACTAATGCCTGGTGTTTTAGGTGCGCGGCATGTCGAAAAGCAGTCACTATGGCCTGGAGTTTCTCGTTCGTAGGTGTGAGGAAGTAGGGTGAAGATACAGCAGCCGCTGTCAACGGAGTAGGCGTAGGTAGATCGACGGCCAAATGGTGAGCTAGAGCCGCGGTAATAGTCTCTAGAGGTACATTTGGGGTCGAGTTTTGCAGATGGGTCAAAAGCAAGGTAGTCGACATGGATCTGTGCCGAGAAGAATATCAGAGGCTGCTCTATAAGAAAATCAATCAGATTTACGTGCGTACGTTTGTTCTTCAAATTTGAATTCCTTATGAAATGCTCTAATGGCCCAATCGTCTGCGTTTCAACTGTAGAGAGCATTAATTAAATAACGGTGAACTCCAGCCCCGCTTATGACAATTGGCGTACTTACCTGGTGCAGCCTATACTAGTAGGTTCTTTTGCGCCTCTTGAGTCGATCTCGTTAGAGCTGCTATGAGGGAGTTGAAACCACAATCGAAGCCATAACTGCAGACTCAAGCCGGAAGCTAAGCGAAAGATTTCACGTGGCCAGGCCACCTGATGGTGTTGTCACGCGTCGCGACTTCAACCGTTCAACTTGACCTGGACCAACCACCACACCCATGGACCTCAATCTTACGGATAGGCTTTTAATTTCTCCACTGACACGTAAAAAGGAGGAGACGACACGAATTGAAGTGTCTTGGTTTCAAATCCTCATCCGGAGTGAACACCCCTGACTGCAATGTGCTAATAAAATTTGAAGCATGTTTACGAGGTAAGCCATCTCTGCTCTGTCATTATGATATAATATTACTCCCTGTCGAAAGCAATTCAAGTTGAAGTCCCCATCACTTTGCTCAACTCCTATTCTGTGTGATTTTCACGTTTCAATGGGTGAAATGTACGATCTGAATCATATAAAAAGAGTATCTTTTCCAGAAGTGCCAGCCTCTAGCTTTGTCTCTTGCTTGATATTATCATTTAGCTCGCATCATTGCTATCCACATTGCATTTTTTTCGTCTTGCTCTCTGCGAACTCAAGCTGGTCATGATGTTCCTATCGCTTCTTTCGCCCACTGTTTTCGTCGCTATCCTTCAATTCAGTTTGAGCACCATCCCCGCCAGCGGCCTTCATTTAAGCTCCTGTGATGGCGACTGTCATAATCTGAAGCGCACAGTCTATAATCCAACTTTTACAAACCCTGGAGAGGGAACGACTTGGAAAGTTGGGGATGTTGTCCAGGTTACATGGTGCGCTTGTCCAATATTGCTACTGGGGTTTTAGTAAATTCTCATTGAATTGAATAGGGATCTTCAAGGCATACCCGCAGAATACAGACAGCAGACGAGCCAATTGATCCTTGGGTATGTTGATCCAGGCAGCTCGAACGAACACCTCAAGCTGGGTCAGCCACTTCACACGACAATCTTTATCGTTGATCTCCAACCTCCTTTTTCTTATTTAGATCAACCCCTCGCCAAAGGCTTCAAAATCGGTGACGGACACGTCGCTATCAAAGTTCCCAACGTTCCACCACGAGGCAACTACATTGTCGTGTGTGAGTGCCGTCTCTGTACTCAAGAATTCTGTCCCTGATGTTTTTGACTATTAGTATTTGGCGATTCCGGTAATAGCAGCCCAATGTTTACTATAGCTCGATCTCATTGATTTTGACGCTTTCGATAACATATCACATGTGTTGACCTACCTTCGCAACGTACTGCCTTGTGTCGGTGTTCATCCCACTTGCGTATACCTGTCAAGTTTTGTTTATCATTGTACGTCTTCCTGACGTTAAAATTCTTTGCTTTGCTGTTACTCTTGAATATTACTGGGCCACTGTTGCACCGTGGTCATCTCGGAGGTTTCTGTCAGTGATTACCTGGAGGATACATGGAGGATCGGTTTCAGAATGTCGGCTTTTACTATCGATTGCTTGTAGGCCCACTCCCGAGCTAAGTTTCGAAGGAGCCAAACGTTTTGTGCGACAAGTCCGTGGCCTCGTTGCCTTTGCGGGAGGAACTGGTGCTATTAATTTTAACTGACATGTAGACAAAGCTTTGCGTCGTCCTTCTGGAGACGCTTTGGCTTTTTCTGCGGCCGGGTCTCGTTCATCTTAAAGGTAAAGGTCGTTTTTCGTTTTCGCTTGCCTTACAGATAGCTAACGATACGAATGTTATGACTTCAATGTTTCGCCAACAGTCGATCGAAATGGGTTAGAGCCTGACGAAGGCCGCCTGAAGATGAAAACTGGGATAATATTACATTTGAAAGACGGGAGAAGTGAGCCTCATGCTCAGCTTGCCTTCTTGTAGATTGTAAGATGCCAAATCAAAGAAGTCCTTAATGCTTCTGACCGCTGCTTCACCAGATACAAAAGGCCCTGTACTTTCGCCGCGTTTTCCTATTCCTTGTCCACATAACCCTGACTTACAATTCGTCTATTCCATTGACTTCGCTGCTGAATTCTCTCATTAATAACACTGGTTCTCTTGCAATGTTCTTCTCCGCTATCACTTATGTCTGTCTCATCGCGGCAGGTGCTAGCAACTCCGTTGCGGCTTCCACCAATGCAACGCAATCACTCATCGCCTTCAATCCTCGCATCACATTCCCGACGACTGGTATGACTTGGGTCCCGGGGACTACTCATAACGTGACGTGGGGTGAGCACGAGATACAGCCAATTTTATTGTCCTCTGACTAGCTGAATGCGTTAGATACAACAAATATTCCGTGCGAGAGACTAGACTCTACTGGGGTTATCCTTTTGGGGTACAATGGGACTTATAGCGAGAATTTGGACATTGGTATGTGGCTTAATGCTTTCAAATGGAGATCGAATAGGCCCCTCATCGCTTGTGCTCGGTTTAGATCACCCACTTGCGTCTTCCTTTTCGATTCAACAAGGCTATGTTCCCGTAACTCTTCCCAAAAATACAAAGCATCGTGACGACTACTTTATCGTTCGTAAGCCGGCTTCAACCTTATTTCTCAATAACGTACTCATTTCTTGGCTTGCAGTGTTTGGTGACTCTGTGAGTGTATGCTACCTTCTATCAGTGGCGCTACCTCATTCCTATCCAGGGAAACAGGTCGCAGAAGTTTCGGGTTCGACAGCATTGATCGTCAAATACCAAGTTGTTCTGGGCTTTCAGAATGGAGGCAAATTCTGACCTAGATTGGGCTTAATCGAATCGTTCACAGCTCTTCTCTCCAAATCCATTCTTTATCGCATGCTGTATACATTAATCCTTTTTGTAACCGTGATAATGGAGTAATTTTTTCGTCCATTCACAATTACGGATCAGGACGTCGTGATTTTTGGCTCTACTCCTTCCTCAATTTTTGTTGACCAAAGACACTCAATATCTGTAGGCAATTCGAATTACTAGTCGTCAGAGACTTAGGGGGAACATGTTGAATTAGTGCCAAACTATAGGACTAATGAATCCATCAGAAGCCGGAGCTGCCAGTAGGCGCCACAATCTTGAATGCGCATATTTCAGCTGTACTTCCAAGCTACTCCTTTCTCGACTCTATCTTCGAGGAATAGGGGGATATGCGATTGATGTGAGCTCCACCGCTTCTGTTGCTTATCGGTCTGAAAATACGGATAACTTGATTAATTCATGTCTATTGATAATATACATTCGCTAATTTTGCACTTCGCCCCCTAATAGCACTATTCAATTTGGACCTTATTCTAGCCTACGTTAATTAAGATCATTTTCAATAACGTTTAGCACTTACTTTGTAGAAGGCGATATACCCTTCAATTTTCTTAGCTTTCTCAGATGCCTTGGGATAGTACCTTATCAAAGACTATCAGCTGACCCTCAAACAACAAGGTGATTTATCAGTCAAGCGTACCATGCGATGTCTTTGACAGTCTTTCCATCCACGGTGGCGTCATAATACGAGGCCGTTCTAAAGGAATGTCAGCCGCATAGAACCGCATTAAGTCACGGTCGACGTCCAGACTTACCCTTTCCAAGGGCAGATAGAGCTATCAAACGCATTTCAGTGAGTTACCTCAGGAGATAACGATTAATATAGGACTCACTTTGTGTTCGAATTGCTGAAGAACGACTTGTTCACAGACGAGGGAGGGAAGTATTGGTTATTTTCAACTTCCACGGTCTCGTTGGATTCTGCAAGGATGGTTCCGTTCAAGCTGACTTTGGTCATTGTGGTGGTTGAAAGTCAAAAAGGTTTGTCTTTTGATATCTAAGCCGCTGCTTATTTATCCCTGTCGCAGGATTGGCTTCGATTTGTAAAGCATGTATATAGAAGCACGGGATCAGCGCTTAGACATCAGGTACACCGACTCCTTCAATTGAAATTGAAATCAAATATCCAAACCCTGAAATATTAGTACTTTATTGCTGAAGCCTGCCAAGAGCGTTCTGTCATATCAGATACTTGATATTGCTTGGTCATTCGATCAATCTCGTCCGTGTGACCCAAACGCGATCACCTCGTGACCATGCGACCCTTCCCGCGGACGCCCACCTTGACAAGTTCTTGCTCCCCCACTGTCATTGTTCCTCACAGCTTTGCTGCCCCGATATTGACTTGTATTGGAATCATTTGGACATATTAAACGTATAAATAGCGAGGGTATGTCGCTCTTTCACCTTTTCTCTGTTTGATTGACTGCTCTTATGTATCGCAGTTTTTCTAGTGTGGCAACGCGGACTTGAAGTTACCTGGAATATCGGCCGCAACGAAATAATCTTGAAGCAGAATATTTTGCAGTGCATGAAGGAATACCTCACACGATTTACTGAACGATAACATCTCATGCAAGGGGACGCATGAAGAGGTCAATACTGTCCATCAGTAGGTCGAACATTCAGCATAACTCGGCTTCCGAAGGACAAGAGGAAATTACAACACTCAAGTCAACGAGTTTCCTTCCTGCCCAAGAAAGACTCAGCGCTATAGGTCCCAACATGGAAAATGAGCCTGCGATGTGCAACTCATATTTATCTTCGCCTCTCGACACTATCCTCGCATCATTGGACGACTATAACTGGGATTACATCTCCTGTCATGACATTACGGAAGCTTATAATATTCTCTCTGCGAGAATGCGCTCAATCGCGCACTTATTATGTTCTGATGGATCCTTTCCTGCATTCAACCCCCTCAAGGAGCATGCAAATTCTCTCGCACGAGCTTTAAAGCGAGACATACGGCGTGCCCTAATCAAGCCATCATCTACCCTCTACGAAACACCTGCCCTGTACTATGATTCATATGCGTCCGAGATCAGCCTGACCGACTTCGACATCCAACATGCCTTAGACGTTTCGACCCTATGCCATCATAGCCTGTATGTATTATCAGCAATATTTACTATGGAGAACCTGCATGTACTATTTTCCCGTACGTCGTTTTGTCTCTGGGTCTACATCCGCCGTTCTCATCATTCCCCAGATCAAGACCTTAATGATCTCTTGAATGAGATTTTAAAGATTGCATTAGCAATCGAACCTCCAATCCAGAACGCCACTAAGACGGCCTCACTAGTATTCTCTATAATTCAAACGCAAACACTACCGCGTGCGATTCTCGAACCTCAAGCAGCTGTGATCGTCAAGGCCTTGAGAGACGGCTTAAATGGTCAGAAAGGCGTTCATGCCGAACGTGATAGTCTCAAAGCAAGATCTGGCATCTCTCATCTAGTATCTCTTCTAATGGATTTGTTACAGGCAATCTATTCTCTTTCACAGCGTCAGCCGAGCCTCTTCGCCATCCCCGTCCTCAACTTTCTCTTACCCACACTCATGAGTCTCACCTCTGACGACACCGGTTGTCGAATGCAGGCATGTAATGCCCTATGTGGGATCGTGCTTGCCAAGTTCAAGCATCCAGACTTTCCTCACGAATCCATCAGCAATAGTATTCATACATACATGAAGCCGCAGATACCTAAAGATTCTGACACCTTGTCTCAGAAGGAGTTTCCTCTTCATTATTTCCTCTTTCGTGCTTACGGACCAGCCTCCGCATCCTCGAGGGAACCAGTGTGGGCCGTCATAACCATCGCCGCCCTCATCATTCTATCCGATCGATTTCTTTATGGGCGCCATGAACTTGCCTTTTGCGCTCAGTCGTTCACCCCCGCTCTTAAACACAAGCGTCAAGAAGTTAGGCAACTTGCTACTGCGGCCTGGAGTAGTCTTGTGTGGACCTTTTCTCATTTACCAGCAGTCCACCGGCTCTGGCGTCGACCCGAAGATCCCAAAATCCAAGATTCCCAGCTTGGGATTCGAGGGCGAGCATTCCGTATGTTGATGAAGCCCATGGTAGATAACGGGAAGGGCGTTCTGTTGACACGCGGACTTCTCTTTTCCCAGAGCGATTCTGACGATGACGCCTCTACTGCAGGTGGAGTGTCAAGGGCCCTGCTTATTGTTAGGGCAATGATTAACGGCAGTTGTACCGCTGATTCTGCGGATGGAGTCGAAATGTTATGCAGACTGCTCGGAACAATCAAACCTATGCATGAAGTGGACGATGTAAAGCCGAGTTTGGAGTTATTCCATGGGGAACTGCTGGAAATTTCCTCTCAAAAAGTCGTGGACGTCGCTGGCCGCATCTCCAACTTGGAAATCGACCGTCTTCGTGCGCTCTCAGAAGCCGAAATCATGTATCATTGGCAAGCATTGCTTGATACTTGGGTGAATGCAGTCGAACGGACCTTCCAGCTGCGTGCTGCACGGATGGCAAGTGTCATTCCTCAACTCTCATCAGGATGAACCACTCAGTTGAACCCACAGAGCGACCTTCTTGACATTTGGCAATCCCTTCTCCTTGTTAAGACAGATTTGAGCCAGGGGCTACGTCATCTAACTGCCGCAACGTCCTTTGCAAGTCAAATAGCTAATGTTGTCACTCGATTTGTGGCCCCATCCCAGGAAACATCAGTCCAAGTCCAACGCCTTACACTTGTCAAGCGGTTGTGGGGCGTGATGAAGAACGTATTTTCAACGTCTTGGCTTCCTGCCGAAAGAATTCTTGCGGGCGTCCTGAAGGTTACTTTTTCACTTGACGACGAGGACGTTAGAGGTGCTTGGAGCGATTTGTGTACCGACCTCATTTCTGTAGGAGTTCCGACGTTACTCCATGTCATATCTACTGGGAGCGAAGGGCTTATGGTGACAAGACACTTGTGGACGGTCTTGGCGAGGACGTGGCAGACTCCTGACGAGAATGCACATTGGGAGGAGTTGGTCTCCTTTCTCGTCATACCATTCAGGTTTGTGTTCTACCTCTTTTCTAGCTTGGCATATACATATATCGGATTACTAGATCTTGGGTTATGTGTGACGTGGAATTCGAACTGTGGGATGGTGTTTTAGGTTGCTCCATACGTATGGCAGCCTCAGATGGTGTTGAGCCCTTTATGGCTATGGATCGACTATTCATAAGACTAGGGGAGCAAGGGATCAGCGCGTGTGTTAAATTCTGTTTATCGTTGTTCAGGCGCAGATCTAATGTCGTGGCCAGGTTGGTAGCATTCCCTCGGGGTGTTCTTGCTATCATGTCGCTCGTCGATCTCTCTGGCTGCTCTGCGCTTCCGCAGCCTCTGCTTTCCGTTATCAACCAATCCCTTGTTTCAAACTACCCCCCACGCCCAGAACTACTAACGACTTGCCTTGAGGTTATACGCCTTCTTCATCGTATAATCCACGGTGTACCACAGGAACTGCTTGTCGATCTTCTGTGCTCCGTTGAAAAGGGCGTGTGCTGTTGGATTGGAGATGAGAAGGAAGTCATGTTGACGAGAGAGCACAATACCATTGTACGTTTTCATTGTCTCCTGGAGATCTATGCAGCTCATTCGTGACCCAATAGCTGCAAGAGATATATTGCTCTACGTTGCAGTTGCTACGCAAGTTACCGCAGTCGCTCGAAACGCTTATCAAGATATCACCGTTCCTTTCCTCAGCATTTAGTCGACAAACCTCCGCCGCAATAGGACCACTTAGCTTCAATGAATTCTGGCGTGCATCATACCATGGCATTGGGGAGTATCGATCTCAATACCCTGATTGCCTGAAAGCCTGTCTCTTAGGCTTTAGTGACGCTTATGGTGGGAGTATTGCTGAAGGCCTGTCCATGTCTCAGGAAACGGTATGCTGTTTGCAACATGGTCTGATGTGCCCTTTTGATTAATTTGATGTGTTTTAGTTCTCGCCATCCATTCCCGACTCCCAGCCATTAAATATCGGTGTTGAAGAAGGCTGGTTTTCCCGTGTAGACCTTGAGGCCAAACAATTCTTTCCTATACATCCACCCTCATCTCCATCCTCGGAAGAACCTGTTGCTTCAGAGGCTCCTATGAAACGCAAAAGGACGGTCGCTTCATTTTCCATCAAAGGTTCGAAAAGTTTGGCGGAATCGCAGTCCGCATCCAAAATTGACAAGGAATTCTCACCACACCCATGGCTTTCTGAACTCTCTTCACATCGTTCAACAGAACAGATTAAAGAAGCGCAAGGCGAATCGCAATTTGGTCTTTCGACGCCGCGACTGACGCCCGGAGAAGAGGTTTCACGCAAACGTCCGTCTATAACGATGATGTGTTAGTACGCTTCGTTTTGACCTTCTCAACCTCCTCATTCTCTTCCTAGACACTGAGAGTCATAAAAGACGGAAAACTGAGTTGGGCGTTCTCAATACTTCAGATGATTCGAAAATCACCAGTCCACGTGGTGTTACTTCACCGCCAATTTTGCCAGAAGTCCCATTCCTTTCGCCTCCTGTTCCAACAACGTCGAACGTCCGCTCTCTTCACGACCCTTTCGTTAATGAATGTCCATCACCCTCTACGGAAATGCCTTTTTCCAGTACACCTTCAGTAGATTCAGTGTCTCAAACTACAGAGACCCGAAAGCGCAAGAGGATTATCGATTGGGTTGATATCTCCAGAAATTTGCACAACTCAGTGCCAAGAAGTAGCTCGTCTCAGATAGCGTCATCTGAACCCAGTACAGCATTGCATAGAAGGATAAGACTGTCGACACCGACCTCAGAGGACTATGATACCTGGGAGGCTGGAGCGGCGTCCATGGCAGAAATTAGGGAGCTTCAACAGGAACTTTCTCAACCCGGTACGTCACAATTTTAAAGGTTGAAAAAATTATTTTTAACATGGATATTTGTAGACGATGTTCTGCCTGAAACGGACATCGAAGAAGATGAGGAATGTGACATCGATAGAGGTAGGCAAAGAAGCGTCGTGCACAGTTATCCAAGCCCTCAGCCTTTTCACTAGAGCTTGGGAATGTTTTGGACAGATCTCAATATGCGAAGTCCACCAAATCTCCTAGACTTGAGCGATATCGTCGGTCTCAAACTGTCCCCCACCACACGACCATGACACCTCTTAAGAGGGCCCGTACTATCTCATCCGGACAATTTGATGCACTGGAGCAAGCTCTAAATGCTGTGACTGACAGCGGTTCGCAGATACCGGTCGAAGACTTGATTCAAGCAAGCGAATTCGTGACGAAGATGCAAGGTGCACTCAATCGACAGCTTGGGAAGAGGCTTGCAAAGTCTGAACCTAGTGACAACGGGTAGATCCTGGGTTGAATATTGACCGTTGAACTAGAGCATCGTTGTTGTAATCACTGGACTTAGCTCATTCTGTATAACGACTGCATATCCCACCCCAGCAATAGAAAGGGTGTATAATTCAAATTCCGATCTCAAAGACTCCTGCAAAATTTTTGGCTCGATACTGATAGGGGTGGAGTAAATAAAAAATAAAAAAATAAAAAAGGAAAAGGGGGAGAAAGGGATGAATTATCAGGTTTTATGGCCACAATCCAAAAGTGTAAAAAATTACCTACCAGCGCAGCCATTTTCGAAAAAATTTCCCATTAAAACTGGTGCTTTCGAGGAGAGATT
>JABAJV010000095.1:0-35697 GCA_018854895.1 Tricholoma furcatifolium
CTATGTCTGTAACCGCGAATGAATGATTGCTACATTTTAAACATCCTTGTAGTGAAGCAAAGATCGACTAGTCAGTCGCAATCTTAACATACTACCAAGATGTATCTAAACGTCGGTGAGCTCAAAATGAAAGATCGATCAGAAGTAGTGTCATACCTTTTCCTCGCTTCTCCTGCCTAACACGGTCCATTAAGCGCAGGGCATGCTTATCCAAAATATCGACATATGGCTTCAATGAAGTCTTCTCCCAATCTGAAACAGCCCTAAGTCATTGAAAGAATAAAGGTACGAGGTAAAATGATACCAGAGTGATGTTGTTCTCCAGCTTCACCATCCGTATGGAGGGCGTCCAATTCTGCTAGCAGTTGGTTGACGGTGGGGACTTTCTCTGGGTCAAACTCATCAATGCGATCAGGGTCTACCGGAACACAGACACGTCCAGTCTTGGGGTGAACACAGAATGGTGCTTTCAGCAAATGATTTCTGCGCTTGGACACCTCGGCATCTAGACGCGGGTATGTGTAGAAAAGGATGATATCCTCCATTGAAGCTAGCAATGTACTCTGCGTGATATGTATTTAGATGTATATGTTCGTGATAAAGATAAATGAGACGCACACGCTGATTGGATCCTTTTTCATATCCCTTGACCTCTTCTTTGAAATCCTGCCATTTGTCCTCGGAAGAGCGGCTGGGGTCATTATCCCATGCTGTTCGTAAACGTGATACAGTTTGTGAATCGGGAATTTGTTCGAGGAGGGTCGCATAACCGTCTGGAGTCGCAAAAAGGTCCTGGTCAACGAGGATGAGGTCGGTAAAGGTTTCTTTGAGAACATCAACGGCAGATCTAAGTAACGTGAGGTATGATAGAGCATCAAGAAAGGTCATCGTACTGTAGAGGAGGAGGTAGCGTTCGCGCACCAAAACGTACGTTCAACTTCTTACTCGATTCTGACCCACCATGCACTACACTCATCCAACCAACCAAAGCCTTTCGTTGATCGTCGGTTAACTCCATCGCATCCGCATCTGAAATCCACAAGTGGATACCACGCCGACCAGAATAAACCCAAAGGAGGTCCTCATACCCAAACTGTTCGCGTATTGCAGCATCTAAAACTTTCACAGCCAGAGATATGAAGACCCAGCAGCGTTTGCAGATGTTGGCTTCTGAACAACACGTTCGCACGGGGTCATAATCGGACATATCGATATCGAAAACGAGCTCTCGTTGCAGTGGGACAAACATCCCCGGTCGAGCTGACTTTCTATCTTTGGGCTTTCATCCGTTAGCTGGAAATTTTGAAGGCGATACTTAACGGCAAAGACTCACTCTTAGAGAATACACGGGTCCAACCTCGAACCGCGTTGGATTCAATTGACAGACTTGCTTCTTAAGCTCTTCTGCCGTGTTGAAGCTGTTATAGCGCAGATAAATCTCTCCTTGCAGGGTAAATGCGAATTCACGATTTGTAAAAAGACGCGTCGGAGTATGTTCATGGTTAAGCCAATTAAAGATGGACTTGAAAGGATAAAGGCGGCCATAAAAGGCCAGCATTACCTCTACAAAGTTGGTTTCAGCGGAAATGATAAGGAGAATATGTACATACCGGGCGAGGTATCTACAGGTATAATATTGGACATCCTGACACGTAAATTTTGAGATGAGAGTTGAAGGGAAGATTCAAGAATTGTGAACTGTCACGCCACGTACTTTCGTGATCACGCCACTGTCACAACCTTCGACCTCCCAAGCGTCTTCCTGGAACAGCGATACCTGGTTCTTACATATGTGGTCTCTTCTTGACACTTGGTATTTTCCGAAACGCAGAGTCTTGGCTCATCCCTGCGTAACGATTAGTCCGGTCTGCAACACGACTCAACGTTCCACCAGTAGCAGGCTCATGATGGACATATGTTGCTAACTGTCTGAGTACTTAACTGGCAGCAATACGATCTGTCCCGTACGCTTGGGATCCCCGAAGAACTTCCTTTAAAAGGCAAACTCAAGAGTACTCTAGAGTACTCTCTCACATTCAATGGACAAAGGGGTATCAAGATGAAGGGACCAAGTTCACACACCATCCTCCTGCGAATCCAAACATAAAACTGACGAAGGATCGGCGAGTGCTAGTGTCCTGTCTGTATAGAACTGGTTTTGGATGTCTACTTTCCATGGAGTACTTCTTCGTTTGCCTACTTCAATCACTTGTACTCACGGGGGTCTAGAATATCACAGAAACTATCATTGGTATTGATGCACATGTAGCATGTGCTTTTGACTGTTCTCTCTATGAAGGTTTCAAGGTCTCCAACGCTCAATGATCTTTATATTCTCTGATCCGATGTTTCTAGAGCTCGAACTTGTGTTTCCTGCGATATACAACCTCCTTGCTTCTCTCACTACCGCTCTTCTCAAGCTGCCCTTGCCTCGACGGTTCAAACGTTACGAATTCTGCATGCTACTAGCTCTATCCTTCTCTTTGAATTCAACTTTCAGACGAATATCTTTGATCGTGGTCCTAAGGTTAAAATGTATCTAATGATCTTCAATTCATCTCCCCACTCGCAAGAATGCCCCATGAATGTATCGGACTGAATCCTCAGTCTTAATCTCACGCCACTTGGTTATCGTAGATCGTTTTTCTCGTGAAATTTGCTCATACCACGCAAGCAGTAAAACGAATTTGAAAACTGAGTTTGCAACTGTCATGCTGAATTAATATCCCTCCGCCAAAGACAACTTAAAACTCTGGCTGAGGTTACCTACTCTTCCATCTGTCCTACTCCCTACTCCCATCCCCCTGCTATGTGGAAAGTTCCGTTGATGAATGAATGCATTGGAATTATCTCGTATCCAGTGTGGCACATCTTGCCCCTGTAAGGTCAACGTACCAATATCGCATGGAGGTCAATCGGAAAGTTCAAAAATCGGACTGCGTCGCCAAGTCCAGCCTCATTCGTTACACAAAGTTGATATTGGTCGTGAAAACAAAACTGTAGTAAGTAGTACTTACTACAGAAAAAGGTTTGTGAAATTGTAACTAGATGATAGACATGAAAGTGAAAGGGGTGTATCAATATCAAGCACGTTTATCCAACAAGAGGTGACCTCTCCTCATCGAGGAGTTCGATGCGACCACCACGTACACGGGTGAAGAGGCCATAACCACCTTTAGCAACCCAGAAGAGGGCAAGAATTGAAAATCCAAGGGCACTCCAATGAACGAATTGAGAGCTAGTCTGGTGGGCGAAGATGGCCCACAAGGACCAAGCGATGGCAATAGAGGCAGGAAGGTCGCCCTCAGGGGAGGAGAAGGCGTAGGTGGCGGCCGTTGCCTCAAGGAAAAAGCTAAATGAATTATGATGGGGTCAATGACAGGTTCGCATGGATATGGAGTCTAGGACTTACAGGCCTAGGAACACAAAGACCTTGGTCCAGATACCAGCACGCTGTTCGAGAGCATTGACACCAAAGGCTTCAAAAGCACTGAGAACAACGAGGACAGTAGTCCAACCGTGATAGAGTGAGAAGGGAAGGTGGATAAACAGTTCATCAGCAGTCTCTTGAGGAGCATGATGCTTCTTGACAATGTAATAGATGTGCTGATTAAGCGGTGTCAGAGTAGGGTCAGGAGGTGAAGGAAATTCGAAATTGACTGACCGTTACAGCGGAGCTGACAAAAAGGGCCAAGACGAAGGCTATTCAAGACGTCAGAAAAATAGGAGGGAGAGGACAAAAGATGTGTGTACACAGGACGAAGTGCTGGCTGGCCCAGAGATTGACGTAGATAGCATTGAGAAGAGCCAACAAGGGGAACCTCCAGGCAATGGCGTCCACAATAACACGTTTTCCAGAGGGGAAAAACTGATATATAACGGTGCCAAGGAGCAGAAGATGAATCAATGACCTATACCCAACGTAAGAAGGGGCGTAGATGACAAAAAAGCATTGCATACCAGATAAGAAAAGCCCAAGGAGCCGGGGTGATATAGGTTTCTTTTCCATGGAAATAGATACCTGCTGGGGAAGCAACAGTATAGAGGTTTGAGCCCAAGAAGAGGAAATAGGTGATAAGGTTAGCAATCTGAAGTCCATTTCAGTAAGAAAATAATTAACGACGTGGAGGGGTATACCTTGATGAGAATGCCATCTGTCCAGGAGTCGGCCATGATGGTGGTTGAGAGGGAAGGGATGTGGTGCAGGCGTGGTTGGGGTTTTGTAGTCCCGCAGTGCGTCACAAACCACGTGATCTGCGTCATTTCATTATGCTCCGATCACCATGCACCGTCTGCGCCGCCTCTCACAGCGATCCCGCGAATTTTCTTCTTCACTGCTCTTCCTGTGCTACCGTCTACCACCATGACTGCCATACGCCAGCCCTCGAACCCCATGAGCTCTTTGCTCTTGTCAAGGCCTCAACCCATGTACGCAATGGGTCTAAAGATCCTCGCGAGATCGCCCACAATCTACAGACCTGGCAATGTGCTACATGCGCAAAGATAGTTAGCGCTCCCAACAAAAGCGTGGGGACTGTGGACCATCCCCAGAAACCCATCGTGATTGACCTCAGCATTAGCGACTCGGACGATGAACAGCCCATCCAACCTGAGAGGAAACAACAGGCCGCGGTATCTAGCGAAAGCGTACCTGTTCAAATCGAACATCGGGCTATAGAGGGTGAAAAGGTTAAAATTGAAGAGTCTGCCACCCTCCCTCCTGCCAAATACAACCTCGCACCGAATTGGATTTACAAGCAGCATTCGGAATCCCAGACCATCGACTCCTGGGATCGACTAGCGAGAAAAAAACCTGCTCATCGACCCCGAAAGGGCGCTCGACCCGCCGTGAAACACGCATCGAGCGAGCCTTTTGTGCTTTCAGCTTCACTGTGGTTGCAGAATCAGCGCTCTTCACTGCCTGTCTAAATCGTCTTTGGTTAGTCGCTAGAAAATTATAACACGCTTTCTATACTGAAGGTCAAATTGAGAGTCTAGCTATCACCAAACATGAAGGTTTTGTACAATACATATTACCATACTATTTACGGTCTTCTCAGTTATCACAGTTCATCATCGGCCCGGCTTTTCCACGTCTCGTCTTCCGATCTTTGCCTGCTATCCTCGTATATCTTGACGATAATAGGATTTACCAAACTTTGAATTTCTGCCACGAAATGAAGTTGGTTACTGCTCGTTGTTTACAAACATCGTGACTCACCGACAAGTTTATCCTCCAACTCCTCCAACGATGCCATCTGCCCATTCTCATCAATCCATTCTATACCCTCGCGCACCAAATCAGAAAGTATCCCCATGTCGGACTTGTTAATCTTCTTCCCAAAGCCTTCCTTGTCCGCCAAATTACTCTTCAAGTCGTATATGAAGGAGGACAGCTTGTTGACTGCCCCGACTCGTTCACGGTGTAGTTTATCGTCTGCAGCGAATTTCTCGCCTTCTGCTACCATGCGTTCAATTTCCTCCCTACTAAACCGCTCCCTGTCGTTCGTAATTGTAATGGATTCTGTTTTTCCGCTACATGACTTTTAGTTCCACTACAGGATGCAATGGCAAAAATACACTTACGTTCCCTTGTCAGAAGCGGTGATATTCAAAATTCCATCGACGTCGACTTCGAATGTGACTTCGATTTGCGGTACGCCTCTGGGCGCAGGCGCGATACCCGACAGTTCGAATTTGCCCAAGAGATTGTTATGCTTCGTCTGTCCCCGCTCGCCCTCAAATACTTGGATGAAGACTGTTCGTTGGTTGTCGTCCGAAGTTGAAAAGCTAGCAATTGGTTGCAAGTTAAGATTTTCGTATAAGTGACGTCCGGAAGACTTACATTTGACTTTTTTTTGTGGGGATAATGGTGTTCCGCTTCACTATCGGGGTAAAGACGCCGCCCGTTGTTTCGATCCCAAGCGTCAAAGGATTCACGTCAAGTAAAGTATTACTACCTGTTACACCAGATAAAATAGCACCCTGAACAGCGGCACCGTAGGCGACTGCCTCATCGGGGTTAATCCCTCTCGACGGTTCCTTATTAAAGCATTCCTTGAGCAGATCCTGTACTTTTGGTATTCTTGTAGACCCGCCAATGAGAACAACCTTGGCGAATGAACCGTGGATAATTAACAGAAGTCGTCGACGAGGACAAACGACTATCACCCACCTCATCAATTTCATGCTTAGCAACCTTGGCGTCGTTTAGAACTTGCGCCACAGGTTTCATCGTTTTGCGAAAGAGATCCATATTGAGCTCCTCGAACTTGGCGCGTGTAAGTACCTCTGTAAAGTCATTGCCGTCCTCAAAAGCCTCGATCTCGATTCGCGCACTCTGCTGGACTGAGAGTGTTCGTTTCGCGCTCTCTACAGCCTTCTTTAATCTGCTTGTTGCGCGTTGGTTGCCGCTCACATCGGTCCCAGTCCTGTCGCTGTACACCTTGACTAGATGGTTAAGAACGCGATTGTCGAAGTCCTCGCCGCCAAGGTGTGTGTCTCCGGCGGTGGCAAGTACCTCAAAGACACCATCCTCAATAGAGAGAACAGACACATCAAAAGTGCCACCGCCAAGATCGTATACAAGAATTTTCGTTTCTGGACCCTTTTTGTCGAGACCATATGCCAGAGCAGCAGCTGTGGGTTCGTTTATAACCCTAAGGACGGTCAGTCCCGCAATGGTCCCTGCGTCCTTGGTCGCTTGTCGTTGTGCATTGTTGAAATCTAGGATTGGATAATAAGGCTCGACTGAGGCATAAGGTAGGGTGGTTGCTCACAGGCGGGAACAGTAACAACGGCGTGGGTGACTTTTTGACCAAGATATGCTTCAGCAGTTTCTTTCATTTTCGCGAGGACCATAGCACTGATTTCTTCAGGCGCCTGGATCGCAGTTTTTCAGGCCAAGACTATAAAATAGAAAATATGAAAGGTACGTACGAACTCGTGGGTATCGCCCTTGTACTTGACGGTAATCGCGGGCTTGCCATTCCTCTCAGCGACAGTGAAGGGCCAATGTTCCATATCACGTTTGACGTTCTCGTCGTTGATATCGCGTCCTATCAGACGCTTTGCGTCGAAAACCGTATTCCGAGGATTTGATTGAAACGCGTTTTTGGCGCTGTCTCCCACCCTATTGAACACAGTGTCAGTGCAATAACAATAATAAATGAAAAGAGAGTTCACAGTCGTTCTTCTCCAGAAAAGCCAACCCAGGAAGGAGTTATTCGATTTCCCTGGTCATTCGGGATAATGTCAACACGGCCTCCCTTTTGAACTCTGACAAAGAATGAGCGAATGATCGAACCAATACTTATTGAACGCACGCTACGCAAGAATAGCTTGACATAAACGCAGTCAGGAAATGACGACAGCATCAAAATATACAGATAATGTTGCTCACGTTGTACCAAGGTCTTTCAGACCAAAGGGAGGTTAGAACGAACTTCCAGAATGTAAATATGATCTCACCGATTCCAATAACGGTCCCGTACTCCGAATGTGAGGTAGAGTCGTCAGCCCTTGCTGCGACAGGACATAGACAAATCAATGCAAGGAATGCGAAGATAAGAGCCAGAGGGGAGAGAATGCATTTTGACTGCGTTCTCGATGGGCGACGGAGGTTGTATCGCAAGCGCGTTGGCATTCTAGTCATGTAGGAGATGTATACCATGGTATTTCAAAATCATTCTTATAGAAGAATTCAAAGAAGGCCACGTATATGTACGAGATACACGTAGCCAACTTGGACTCAGATCGATCCAATATGATCGGCCTAACGTGTCCTGAACGTGGCGTTGGAGTTTTTCATAAAAAGTAGACATTCAAAGCCTGCAAAATAAGTATATTATATATACGCAGAGGGTTAGCCTTAGAAAAGGAGAAGACTTATGGTCCACGGTCGTAGTAAGTGGTAGAATGCGCTGGGAGACATCTACCTGTTGGAATAGGGGCGTGAAGCAGCCAAAAGGGACGATGCGAGGAAATAGTAGGGCTTTGAGATGGTAGGCAGTGTGTGAGAGCCTTCTGAATCGTACGGACCTCGCGTTGTGTCACTGGCAGAGGAAGTCAAACCAATCACGAAACTAAGCACAAGCGCCAGCAAGACCAGGTATATACCATCTCCGATCAAAGGAGACTAATTTTGCGCAGGACAGTGCACCAAGCAGAGCTAAGTCCCTCAGCGGTAGAGCTTCGACATTCAAGCTCAAGTTGTAACAGTGAATACGACAGAAACTGAAAACAATCATTGCTCAAGTTAGGGGCAAAGACCAGAAGATTTGACCAAAAAAAGGTACAGTTTGATACTCCTCGATTACAGTAGAATGTTGGGCGTGCAATTCACTCAGAAGTGTGTAAAGCGCGTTCATGAAAAAAAGAGAGAGAAATCCTGAACTCAGCAAAGCTGGTGATGGGTGCCAAACAAACAACCCCGTGGGTTGAACAAAAAGCAAAATTCTACTGATGGCGTCCGTGACGTGACAACCTCCAATGTCCCCTTCGGGGTGACATACGAAAAAATTGGAACGATACAGAGAAGATTAGCATGGCCCCTGCACAAGGATGACACGCTTTCCCGGAGTGGTAGATCTACGGATCTCAATATTTATTTTGTTTCTTGTCTCTTCAACTTCACAAAAGGCATGTTTGCACTGCCGAGTCCTTCCAGTTTATACACAAATCTGCGTCTTCAATTTTGTTGTCTCTTCAACTTCACGAAAGGCCTTTCCGCACTGGTGGACCCTTCGAGTTTATAACACAGAACTCTCTTTCCGACACTCTTTGCAGTCAATGGTATAGAATGCAGCCTCTATTCGGTGGTGATGTAAAATAAAGTAAAGTGTACAGTGGGCGTTCCAAAATTACATGCAATGCGCGTCGTTCTCAAATTGTCCATATCAATCCAGCTGTGGTCCCGCCATCCTAACCTTGGGCTCAACGTCGTTCTCGTACAACGCAAACGCACGCTGGAACATGACGCCGAGTTTCCTGATCTCCTTCTTGAAGGCGGCCTTGTCAGTCCAGGCGAGCTCGGGGTTGAGCAGTTCCCTGGGAACACCTTCGAGGGCGGTAGGAATCGAAAGGTTGAAGGTACCGAAGTTCTCATACTCGGCTTTAGCGAGTTCGCCTGAGTGCACGGCGTCGACGATGCGACGAGTGACTTTGAGAGGGCAGCGCTTGCCGTGGCCGAACTTGCCGCCGGTCCAGCCAGTGTTGATGAGCCAGCAATCGACGTTGTGCTTCGCCATACGTTCCGCCAACATCTCGGCGTATCGACCGGGCTATAAAAACCAGTGAGAAAGGATTACTGAACAACAAGAATACAACAACGTACGTGGAGGACGATGAATGGCGCGCTGTAGCATGTAGAGAAGGTGGGAATGGGTTCGAGGACACCATCTTCGGTACCAGGCGTTTTTCTGGAGGATATTAACAAATGATCATGATTTGCAAAAGTTGGAGACTCACGAGGTGTAACCAGCAAGGAAATGGTAGCTAGCCTGCTCAGGAGTGAGCTTGGCGACAGGAGGGAGAACACCGAAAGCATCGCAAGTCAACATGATGATATTAGAAGGCTGTTTGTCGACCATGCAAGGGATCTTGGCGTTGGGGATGGCGTCGATCGCGTACGCGCAACGAGTATTCTCAGTGATGCTGATATCATCATAGTCAGGATCACGAGAGGCAGGGTTGTAGACGACGTTCTCTAGGATGCTGCCAAACTTGATGGCGTTGAAGATATCGGGCTCCTTCTCTGCAGAGAGGTTGATGCACTTGGCGTAGCAACCACCCTCGATGTTGAAGACACCACTATCGGACCAGACATGCTCGTCATCACCAATGAGGAGACGGTTGGGATCCGCGGAAAGGGTGGTTTTTCCCGTTCCCGAAAGACCGAAGAAGAGGGTAACATCGTTCTTCTCATTGCCGACGTTGGCGGATGAGTGCAGAGAAAGTTGGCCAAACTTGATAGGTTGGAGATAGTGCTGAAGGGAAAAAAGTTTATAAATAACAAGGATAAAAAAAATCGAGTGAAATTTGGCATACCATAACGGAGAAAACACCCTTCTTCATTTCGCCGGCGTATTCAGTTCCAAGAATAACCATTTCCATGCGCTTAAAGTTGATCTCAACAGAGGTAGTAGAGCTCATGCCCTTGGTGAAACGATTGGCGGGGAACTGTCCAGCATTGTAGATGATGAAGTCGGGTTCACCAAAATCAGCGAGTTGCTCGGGAGTAGGGCGAATAAGCATGTTGTTCTGAAAATAACAATGTGAGCCGACGGAAGCGAACGATTACCAAATATGGCAGTCGAGGTAAAAAAAAAATGACGTACCATAAAGAGAGCATGGTATGCACGCGCACAGATAACCCGAACTTTAATGCGGTAGCGGGGATCCCACTGGTCAAGTTAGTGTACTGTGGGTAGCGATGAGAGTGAAATGAAGCTTACCCCGGCGTATCCATCAAAGACATAGACGTTCTCGCGGGTGTTTAGGTAGTCGATAGCACGCTCGCGGTTGATCTCAAAAGTATCTGAAAAAAGATTAGTATACCATTGGATGTTGGAGCCACCGCCGCATACGTTCATCCATTTTGATGTTGACAGATCCCCACCAGATGTTGTCTTTGCTGGTTTCTTCGTAGACGATGCGCTTGTCCTTGGGGCTGCGACCGGTTTTCTTGCCAGAAAAGTTGATCAAGGCGCCAGAAGAGGAGATGATGGCACCCTCGTTGCGGATGGCATCTTCGTAGAGCTGGGCAACAGGAGCGTTGCGTTTGAGATGAATCTTGTCCATCTCAAAGCCAGCTTGAGAGAAGTACTCGAGGTCCCTGCCGATCACTTGGGATGATGAGGGCTAAAAAATGACGATGTGGAAGATGGAGGACATACGAGTGCCAAACTGTTCTGAATCGTGAGCTTGTGCGTAGTTCTTGTGGAGGATTTGGGGAGTAACATAAGGGGTATGATGGGGAAGGACCATGTTGAGTAGCTGGAAAAAGGGATGGTAAGATGGTGGATTAAAAAGAGGAGAGAGAGATTTATAGGAGGGAGTGGATATTTGGACGATGATCCGTCCCGTGACATGCCGCCGACTTGGAACTTACCTTAGGCTTTGAATGCGGATGGTAGTAGTATGTTGGTGAATACAAGATCCGAGCCTGCTTTATAGCAGTCTGCCAGCGATACATCCCACAATCCCCCGACGGGGGACCAAGAGACTGGGACCTTGTCAGGACATTACAGCCAATTCCAGAGTAGTTCTCACCGGTTTCACCCGTCGATGAGCTTGACAGGAATAATCGATGAACAACGCCGCAGCGAATGAAACCACCAATCACATGGGCGTTGATGCCATGTTCTCCGTCGGACACCCGCGACTTTTTAACAATTCAGTATCCATCCATCTGAGCCACCCCTTACGCCGTGCAAATGTTATAAGTCCTGCGTATCGTCTGCCTGTACAGTAAATACAATGCATATTATCATAAGACCCTTGACTACGGCCGACATACCCAAAGTTCGCGCCCTTCACGTATGTTGATCTCCATGTGCACGATTATAAACTGAAATTGTTCCCCACAGTCCTCCCTTCTGCCGGTCAATTACCCCACATCGTTCTTCATCCAACTTACCCTCCTCACTACCCGTGTATGTTTGGTCGCATACGACCCTGCCGATCCAAACTCCCCTGTCGCCTTCATTTCTGCCGCCCTCCAGCACAATTCCCGCGTCAACGCTCTCCTTTCCAACGCAGAGTTGGAAAAGCCTCACATCGAGATTCTCACCCTCGGCGTCCTTCCTGCTTATCAACAAAAAGGAATCGCACGCCTTCTCGTCCAAAATGTATACCATTATCTCCGCAATCACTCCCCATCGCCCGAATTAACAGATAACACCGTTATCCATACCAATGTCGCCACCTCTAATGTACCTGCCTTGTCTTTCTACGAGCGTATTGGTATGCAGATCGCGACCGGCGTTATCCGAAATCTCTACAGGGCTTGCCCCCATGGTTCCAAGGACGGTTATCTCTTAGTTGGAAGAATTTCCTCATAGATCTCTGTAGATTATCTCGATCACTTTTAGTAGGAAGATGTAATAGCCAGTGTTGATCACTGCGACTCCTTTGTTGTGCGTTCCCGCCGCGTCCGTGTTCGTTGCGTTCGGCTCCGTCATCTTGCAATGCCTTCCCCATCGCGCGGACGCGTCCTAGGGCCACGGTCCTCGCTCCTTTCACACGTCTTTCCCCCATTCTATGCATGTTACCTTCTCAGGTCAATTCAGACGCCTGTTTCAAAGGCGTGAGTTTTGCTGTTGGCTTTTGTCGCCAGCCTTATTTTTAACTGTGGGTCATGCAGTACGTATATTGGAAGCACACCAAGTCCGCCCCGTCGCATAAGGTCCTAGATTAGTCCGCATTAATTATAATTGCTTCTCATGAAGGCTCTAGGCAACATAATGGCGAACTCAAGCAAGGTGCTTTCAAGACGCGCTTCAGGCGGCCATGGATTATGGAGATGATTGTTCATGGTTTTCCTTCGCGACTAGTAGGCTTTTCTACTTTCTCCAAACCTTAAGAGTCCTCATTTGGTGCGCGCGTGGTGTTTAGGCCGCCCTCCAGTTTGAATGGGCATGGCAGCACCCTCATAGGTCAAGGCATCTTCGTGATTCCGACGGTCACCCATTGTTCGATCATCGCAGGCCTAGGCATCTCAATGCTAGAGTCGAGTGTGTCCAGTTTCTAGCTAAAACCTTACATTCGTCAATGCCTTGTCTTTCAGACTCGTCCGTCAAATGATTTCACATCATCCCTACAACACCTGGCCTTTGCATGTCAAGCTCTTTTCTGACGAGGCCGTGGGGGCTTGGAAAGCCGCCACCCGATCTTCAGCGTCTATGCCTCCTGGTTTTACCTGCACCACTGAAACTGAAGGTGTAGATGGAAAGTCAGGGAAGGTAGGCTCTGGCCGCCAAGGACCAATAAAGGTGAAAGATGGTAATGAACAAATCCTCGTTCTCCAAATCGAGCTGCTACTCATTAGTTCCATCTCAGAACATTTCACCTCGACGTATTTAGCGAAGAATACCGCCCTTCTTGCTGCCAACCCCTCTCTGTGCTGTTCTGTCTGCAATGAGGAAATCTTGAATTACACATCCGTAAGCCCAGCTCGCCTTACAAGCGCAGCAATGTGATGAACTTCGGACAGGATGCCCTTTCAACAGCGTTATGTCCGAACACATCTTGTTCGGCGGTCTCCCATTTGACCTGTCTATCCACGAAATTCCTCGGACCTTCAACAGTGCTTATTCCTCGGGGCGGGACATGTCCTTCTTGTAAAACCTACATTTTATGGGGAGACATCGTTCGTGGTTCCTATCGTCGTCAGACAGGGGGCATCTCTACCGAGCCTGACGCGGTGGACGATGATTTGTTTGACGCAGCAGAAGAGGGCGAGCTGTATGATTCTTCCAACGAAACTTCACCCATGAAGAAACCAAAGAAGGTGAAAAAGAAAGCCTCCGCCCCCTCGGTTCGGAAACCTCGTCGCACACAGAAGACGGTCGTGACATCGAGCGAAGGGGAGCATTTTGAGTTTGGCACTGACAGCTCAGCAGCTGAAACTCCTACAAAGAGGCGCGGTCGTCCCACGAAGAAGTCTTCGCAGTTGATTGATACTCCAGTCTCTTCTCGTATTAACTTGGGCGCTGCCAGCTCAGTAGCCGCTGAACCTACTAAAAAGAGACTTGGCCGTCCCCCAAAGAAGCCGCTGCAGAGCGTTGACATTCCGGGTTCGTCGAGCGAAGGGGAGCATTTTGATTTTGACACCGGCACAGCAGCCGCTGAAATTCCTAAAAAGAGGCGTGGTTGCCCCAAGAAGTCCTCGCAAACCATCGATGTTCCAACATCTTCTATTGCAGAGGATAATCTTTTCGATTCTGACGACTCTTCCGAGGCAAGTCCTCGCCGAAAATACAGTAAAAGATCACAACCTCTTGCCACCTCTTCATCTCTTGAAGCATATAAGCCCGATACAACGCCCCGAAAACGCGGTCGACCTCCAAAGAATCCTTCAACTGCCTTTCATTATTCGACCGTAGCTGCATCAGACTCCAGTGGTGAATCCTTCGATTTCCGTGATATTGGCGGAGAATCTTCTGCGGAAGAGGATGTATTACAGTGCACGCCAGGCTTGTCGACTTTGAGCCATCCTCCATCCAAGCCGATAGCGAAAGCACTGGAAACTAATATAATGGGATTAGTTGATACCATGTCTTCGTTGACCCTTTCATCATTACCAGCGCCCAAACCTGTATGCATACCTCGTTATATTGAAATTTCGGATTAGTGTCAGTGCAAGGAGATATTTTTGTTGATATGTGTATTAATGTACAAATGTATGTATGCTTGATAATAAGATTAAAAAAATAGAGCTGCGTGCTATATAAATCAAGGACCTTTGGAACGAGATGCTACCACCCTGGAATGGATATTTTTTCCAAGTTCGTAGACCGTAGCTGTATCGCAGATAACTCCAACATCGATGACAGCAATTTTGCCAGGCTGAACTGCGCCACTCGATATCATGTCCCGAACGGCATCAATGATCATGTTTTTGAAGCCTGGTATAGGCTTGAGACCAAGCATCTCCATCGAATCAGTTGAGTGAGAACTACTGGTCCCCGCCATGAACAGCGAGAATGACGCATCAAGAATCGCCACGCGTTGAGCAGTCATAAGGCGGAAGTCGAGTGCGTGTCTGTCAAAATTTAAGTCGATTATAAAATAACAAAAATCTGATTATAGCACACCTGAGCTCTGAATCCAGCAATCGATACCACCCTGCAGCTTTTGGAAATGTGTCAACGCTAAACCCGTTCTCTTCGCATTTTTGCCGTAATTCCTCCAGTACCGTGACTATAGGAAGAGTCTCCCGCAATAAAGTCACGAGGCTCTGAAGCGAGGCCGCAAGTCGACCTTGGCCATGTCGCAAGACATTACGCAAAAATGGTTCTGCATCCTCATGCGGATTTTGGACATCTTGATTCTGTTGCTGGGACAGGCGACAGCGGGAGAATCTGAGGTCGAAATTGCCACCCACTGGAGAGAGCTGATCTTGGCAAGAAATCGATACAGTGTAGTCCTTCAAGTATGCCATCAATAAAAAAATCTTCAAGGAAGTCAGACAATGCTCACCTCGGCATAAGCAAATTCGACAGTTTGAAGATCAAAGGAGAGAAGGGTAACATCATCCCAGCCACTCTTTTTGGCCATCTGTGCAACTGGAAAGATGTAAGGCATAGATAGGTACAGAATCGCGGTGCCGATTGCATACCTTCCCGCGCTATTACAACCATTTTCGACACACGCGCCCATTCTTCAAGGAATTCGTCCACACATGTATTGACATTTTCGGAAAGGAAGGAAACAACGGCTTGTGTTGTGTCGTAGATGATTCGTTTTGAGGGACGAATTATGGCACTGGTACCTGCCGTTTTCCCCATCGGCTGCTGTACGTACTTGAGCTTCACTGACGTGACCACCTACGATTTGCGTCAATGAAAAGCTTGTACGAAAAGACACGAGAGGATTTGCCTGGGCATTTTTCTCTGACCACCAATTCAACGGAATAACCCGTATATTTGGCATGGCGGCTTCGGCAGCAGGCGCCCCGGATAGGATGTCCTCTGATTGAACGCAAAGTGAAGGTACGGAACGCGCTAGTGATGACTGCATGTGCGCCAACTCCAAAGTCACCGGAGCTCCAGATGTCGGGTTCACATGGGTGAAGGGTATACCGCGTAATTTGAATTGTCGTTCGACATTCATATAGGCAACTCGAGCACTGTATAGCGGAAAACAAAGTCCGGAAAGGTCTCACCATTGAACAATTTATACTTACCAACAATAGCTGTACAGTTCCCGAAGAACCGGAGTTTCAAGGTTGAAGCTGTATCATAGGGTCAGTGTGTTGCGAGGCAGATGGCATGAAATCTATTACCCTGAATGCATTCCGATGTCTGCGCCATTAGGCATACCAGCATCACTGCCCCGCTTCCTTTTACCGATGCGCATGTCCGAAGAATCCATACTGGTAATCACAATTTCTTCGCCGTGTATGCGTTCGAAATCCAACCAAGCGATGTCCTCCATAATCATGTCAGCATACATGGATTCGGTCATGATCCTTGTGGTAATTAGAGCATATCGGAATCGTTCGTCTGTGATAACCAGAACAAGATAGTGGCTCGGAAAGTTAGCAAGCTGGATGTAAAGCGTTCCGCGTGTAGAAGGACCCAATTTATGATGTTCTGCGACAAGCAGATGACTTATTAAATAACGAAGACAGAAAGAGAAAAAAACCTTCGGGCTTGAAGTTTCGTCGACGAAAGCTCTGGAGTCCAAGGTAGTTCGCCTTCTGTTCTGCTAGATCCGTAATTGTCTTTAACAGTCATAGTCAGTCACTGAACCAGGTTGTGTGGTAAGGCTAACCATTAATCGTAAGCGCATCAGTAACACATTGAGAATCAATGGATTCTCATTTAATTGATCTGAAAAGATGGTAAACCGTGGTTCACGCCCAGCAGCCGCCAGGTCTCCTGTGTCGCGAAGATTCAAGCGACCTGTCCTGGAGTCGATGGTCATGATTACGACTTCGTCGGCACATAGATGCACTTGAAGTGCCTGAGCACCCTCTGTCGTTCAGTTAATTCAGCGTTTGAAACAAGGAACAAAAGAGAAGACTGACCGTCTTTAATAAGACTGACAATTCCAGGAGGAGAGAAAACCGTCCTTGTCTGCCCATTCTGAAGTTGATGTTGAAAGATTTCAAGGATCGAGTGGGCATGTCTCTCGATTACACCACGAAGGAGATTCTCAAAATCGAGATTGTCAGCGTCCTGTGCAACCGTCAGCGAACCTGCCAAAAGAAATGTCTTGGGACGAACAATAAAAAGGCTCTGCTTTGAAATGGCTTCGGTGGGTACATTCACTCCTAGAGCGCCTTTGGAAGGTTCCCACACAACCTGGAATTCCAAGTCTTCAACATCATCAGAGGCCATTCCATCGCCTAGCTTGGCTCGACGCTGCAACCGTGCGAGAGCTCTTGCTTTGGGCGATCGAGCTGGTCCTGGGGTGTGTGACGAGCTACGCGATTCAACTATTGATATGGTTACAGTTCCTCCGATTAAGGGTAGTTTGATGCGATTCTGGCGCCCAGGTGGTAAAGGCTTTCGACTGCACAACGACCATTAAAGACGGAGGCAAAGCTAAGAAGCAGTTTTAAGTGTAACGCACAACCAGTAGGACACCGTCATTATCTTGCGATTTGGGCTCATCTCCACAGTCAGATATTCAGCCCATCCTAATGAACGCATGCGCTGAGCCTGAAAGATTGTAGTTAAGCAACTTGAGAGAGGGTTAATTGAAAACATCCTCGCCTGATACCACAGAATTTCCAACTGGTAGGACAGCGACATCATTTCTAACAAGCAAAGGCCAATCAATGGCTGTCATCAACTGAGTTGAATAGACCTTACGAAGGAAGTTGTATAGTCTAACGAGTGGAGCGTCGATCACGCCTGAGGGAAGTGGTGGTCTTGGTGGTATCTCAGCGTCCTGTACTTCTTCAGAAAGAGGGAGATAGAAGGCTAATCGAGCGTCTGCTTCGTCAGTGATATGACGTTTCATGATACTTGTTGGTATCCGTGGAAAGTCTGGCAAAACTAAATTAACCTTTATTCAATTGTTGTTTCGAAAACCAACCTTGTACACCAGTCAGATCTCCTCCAACATTGATTAAAAACTCGACATGCACGAAAAACCACCCGTCATCTTTTTGTGCACCACGGAGACAGAGTGACGCTTCGAATAACTTCGGCACAGTAAAATAAACACGTCCATCGGCTAGCATCTGAGGTAAGCTTGACTTCTCTGGGGTAGAGCATAATGACCTATTCGATTTTGCGCCATTTCCACAGGTATCAGCTCCGAGACCCGCAATCGGTACCGTATAGCATCCTCCATGCCTTCGAGAGTCTTTTCTACTTGCGAATCCGTCAAAGGAGTCACAGGAAGTATTGATTTCTGAAGTACTGGTCAGGGTGATGGAAATCACACGGGCATGCTGAACGCACCGTTATACAGGTTGGAAGCCTTAAGTAAGAGCCGGTCGTTAGAACGTCCAAAGATGTTAGGAGATCATGGTTTCTAAGTCTGGTGCAAGAATGCTCATTAGGAATGGTTGTAAACATAATTTCCGTTATTCTTTACCTTGCAGGATCCAAGCTTTCCCTCGCATACTTCAGGCTTTCCATCGCAGCTTCAAACTGATGATTTTGTGTCATCAGAAAAGCAGTGATATTCTGCAATAGAATTAGCGTTGTATGCAGAATCCTGATGATACTACGAAGCACGTACCATGCACTTCTGAACGGTTTCTGCATCTCGCGCCCATTTCGCCACAGCGTACAGCTTAACCACTTGTTTTTTAGTATTCACAACCCAGTCAGCTAATGTCCTCTTCCGAGCACTGTCAGACATATTGGGCATGCTAAGAACTGACAGGTCAGCGAGATTTGCAGAGATTACTAGACAACGAACGTTTCTGCCAATTCTGCCAATTCTGCATAAATTCTCTGCATAACACGGGAGAGGAGTTCTCCTAGTTGTATTTGGCCATCGGTTACAACAGGAAGCTCGCGTTCTAGTACATCCATTGAAGGTTCATTGGGCGAATCATTTGGGGGCAGAGGTGTGATGATATCCAGAGCTGGATTTGTGACCTGTCCATCCTGGTGCATGAAGAAAAAACCGTTTCCTTCTGTTAATTAGAATATGTCAGCGAGTCTATGGGTGGCCCTTGCACCAAGGGGATAGCCTGAGGAAGAAGGTCGCAAACAAGACAAGTGGGCACCAAAAGTCCTTGTTTACATCAATTACTTGCACAGCCACCACAATGCACAAGTAGACCGTCCAGGCACATCATCGCGTCAACAAGTCTGGACTCTACGACAATCTCTTGCCAGGACGCGTTCTCATGGACTACTTGAGGACTCTTGGATCTGCCGCGGTTTCTTCCCTGGTTCAAAAATCCGGCTTAAACCTTCCATTTTCTCTCGGGGCGAAAGTCGCATCTTTGACGGTTTGCAATCTGTTCGACGGTACTAAACGGGTGAGAATCGTGGAAATATGATTCATCTCATGTGTCTGAACATCCATATAGGATGATGGGAGCCCTGTGTCAATCTTTGAATATGATTTCAGTGACCCATCTAAGAGAAGTGACAAACAGTTTGCAGCCAACGCACTTCGGAAATTAAGATCGACTCGTCATCCTGATGTCCTCAAGTTTATGGATGCTGTGGAGACAGACTCGGTCGTCTACATTATGACAGAACGCGTTCGTCCACTGGGAAATGTTCTGCAGTCATGGTCGACACGAGACGCTCAAGCACGAGAAGATTGGTTGTTGTGGGGGCTCCATCGGATTTCTGTACGTTTCGTTTCAACGAATCTACCGCCTCAGCTGAAAAATTAGGTTGCATTGACCTTTTTAAATGATTCTTGTACTTCAACGCATGGAAAATTATGCGTCGACTCTATCTTTATTTCTCCTTCCGGGGAATGGAAACTTGGTGGCTTTGAACTGTTGAGCAATCCTAGGGAGGAAACTTCAATTCTATACGTAGGTTCAGCCTCGTGGATCTTTTGTACTACATTCATTTGCGTGGCAGACATCAGGTTCGAAGTACCCTGACTCGTCCTCGTGGGCAGCTCCCGAGGTCAAGAAAGGAGGCTGGTCTGTACTCAAAGAGTCTGTTTGTTTTTCATTTTCAAAGAAGACATCCATATTCTAACTTCGTTTATTACACAAGGCACGATCCTGCCGTAGCAGATGCATATGCCTTGGGCATTCTCTTACATACTGTTTTCAACCCTTCACAAGGACTCCCGGCGACAGTCCATCCTCCTCATCCTCCGCCAACCGCTTCATCCAGGGGCTCAATTCCGCCAACTGTCTTTCCTTCCTTTAAGAGGCTTTTAAATCCCAATCCGAAAGCGAGAGAATCTCCAAAATCTTTTCTGGAAATTGGGATGGCAGACAACGGATTTTTTGCCAACAACAAACTTGTCAAAGTCTGTCTCGGACTCGACAATTTCAATCTTGGTAGTGAGGTAGAAAAGAACGCGTTACTGAGGTAGGTGACCCCGACTTTCATTCTTCTCTTGATTGGAACTAAGGCTTTCTCCCTCGAAACAAAGAGCTCTCAAGGAGTCTTCTGCATCGTTTCCGCCTGAATTTACGTCCAATCGCGTATTGCCATCACTTGTAAATGCACTGGAATATGGTGGCGCCTCCGCACCGGCAATACTGCCACTGGTTCTGCAGTTTGGGTCCACAATGCCTCCTGAAGATTATCCAACGTTGATTTTAACACCCCTTGTCAAACTTTATGCAAGTCCTGATCGTGGGACTCGAATGGCCTTGCTAGAATATCTACCAGAGTATGCGGATAAACTTGATAAGAAGACCGTTAGCGATAAGATTTTCCCTCACCTTGTACGATCGTCTATTCTCATTCACACCACTCCTGATCTTAACGTACCTTAAGTCCACTGGATTTTCAGACACAGTGGCCGTCATTCGCGAGGCGACCACAAAATCTATTATCCTCTTGACTCCCAAGGTATGGAATACGTTTTCGTCGAGGTTCTATTATTGATCGTCTTTTCAGTTGAATGATCGTATTCTCAACAATGATCTACTGCGCTTTCTTGCCAAAATGCAAACTGATCCAGAAGCATCAATACGGACCAACACATGCATTCTTATTGGTCGTTTGGGCCCAACGCTAAGAGACCACACAAGGAAGAAAGTCCTAGTCCCTGCTTTCTCTCGAGCCCTTAAAGATACTTTTGTTCACGCACGAGTCGCCGGGCTCATGGCATTTATGGCGACCATCGACTGTTTTGAAGTGGACGACATAGCACATAAGGTCATTCCCAATATTGCATTTGCCATGATTGACAAAGAAAAGTACGTTTCCTTTATGACCCTGCGCCGGTACCTCGAATAGGTGACATTTTTGTTCTGAAGGCTCGTCAGAGATCAAGCTTTCAAAGCGGTTCAACTTTTTGTTGCAAGGCTGGAGAAGTATGCAGCGACAATGGTGAGAATTTCCGTCTTCCTCTAGAAGCGATGATAAATAACCAAACCGCGTAGCCTGAAACCTCTCTCTCTGAAACGGCCGATGGCTCTCTTCCCCTTGCTTCTTCCGAGCCAGCTACTCTTGTTACAACAGCCGCTGGTGCAGCCGGCTCCCTTGCTGGGTGGGCCATTTCTTCTCTTGGAAAAAAGGTCAGGACTTTCTGAAAAATATCATACGTGGCCGCTCATCTATTGACATCGTGATTAGCTCATGTCCTCAGACTTACAGACAGCCATTGGAGCCAGTGCCGATGTATCATCAAATGAGCGACCAATCTCAGCACCATTGCCTCTCTCAAACAACGCCAACCCCGTAGCCAGCGCTTTTCCCAGCTCAGGCACAATGTCTGCCTCAGTCACTCCGATTGCTTCTCCCTCAACTCAGGTCCCGCGAGCTAAGGGCATGCAGCTTGGCGGCAATAGACTTCCCATTAGTGCTACAGCCACCATTCTGGCGGAGCAATGGGCCGATGAAGCAACAGAGTCTGCAGCAGCAGATAATCCATGGGGAAACGATGATCTTATAGATATAAACGCAGACGAGGATGATTGGAGTGAGCATAACTGATCAATGGTTTCCATGACGCTTATACTTATTGTATTTCCAGGTGCATTTGAGACTGCACCAACAACCGTAGCTCCCAAACCCGTTCCGGCAGTATCTGGTCTTGGTTTGACTAGGAATGGGATTCATTCTCAACCGACACCTATGGCAGCCCAAAGTCCTGTCACGAACAAACCGGCTCCAAATGCTTCCAGTACACATACTACCAAGACAGTACCCCGTGCACGCAATGGAGCATTGGATAAATCACCTTCTCCTACTCCTGCTCCTACTACTCCCAACTTATCTGAGATGTCGAAAGAAGATAAAGCAGCTGAGATGGCACGTCGCAAGGAGGAACGGAAGCAGGTAAAGTCATTGCCAATGATCCTGCTACTTAAAGGCTCAATAGTCAACTAGAGAATTGCCATGTTAAAGGAACAGAAAAAGACTGCAGCACGGACATAGTTGATGTTCCCAAAGGATACCTGAGGCGCATGTATCGTGTATCAATATTGGAATCCACTACCAATGATTGTAGCCTACACTTATCGACCTTGTCATTGTTATGTACCTGCTGAAGACATCTCTTGTAACTCATCAATTGGAATGCGCACTAGTCGCTGGCCTTCGACGTCACTGGTAGTTGATGGTTCTTGTACATCGGCGTCCACAGCTTTGGGTATATCGTCTCGAGAAGCGACTATTATTCTTAGTGAGCAACACACTCGATTGAGGTATGATGATAGGACTTACGAAATAAGCTTAAAATTTGGAACATCCTAGGCCATTGCTCAAGAACCTGTCCATGAGCTATTGATCATAAAGGTTTAGAACGCAAAGAAAGAAAATTATATGGATCACCTTGTCCAGCATCAGCCATTATGTCGCAGTCCTCACCGAGACCCTCGATACGCTCAAGATAAAGCGCGCTTGCTCGTTCCAGAGCAGAGACAGCATCAAACTCCTTCTTTTTCTCCAAAAGTTTGGCCGCTGCCGCTGAACTATTTGCTTGGGTATTCAGAAACGCTCCATGAGATGCTCGATTAGGTGCCACAGACTGACGCATGAGGAGGGACAGGATGAACGCTCGCAACGCGTAGATTGATAAACTATAATTGCACTTGTTGTTCGTAAAGAGTACAATCTGGCTCCGCGTGACACTGGTCATCATCAATGCTTTAGAGTGGACGTCAATTACCTTCCTTTGAGCTCACAGGTATCTGTGCAGCAACTTGATGACCGAGCTGCAAGGAGATGCAGATGGGAATACCCTTCAAATTTATGGATCACGACCTCCGTTATGGCTGCCTAAAGTGCACGGGTCTGCCGACCTAGGTGAGTCGTGGGTCTTGACTACCTTCAGTTTTTGAACCTCACCGTCCACAAAGGTTACCTTGGATTTTATCCCCCGCGCGCTGGGCAAGAAGAGGACCTTCTCTCCGAAGTTAATGTGAAAAACGGGTTTTCCCTCAATCAGCAGGTCCTGGTAAGTACCCTTGATTTTAAATGCGCGCCTTTCTTCCGCCCTAACACTTCACACAGGCTGAAACCTTCAGTGCCCGTAGCATCATAAGCAGTGATCTATCTTCAGAAAATGCCTTTTCAAAGCTTGAAGCCTTAATGAATGAAATATTCATTCGGAAAGCGCGAAGTGTTCCTTCAATCCCGTATGCCATATCTTCTCGAACCATCCTCTTTTGTATGATACTAACTTCCAAAGTCTAAACACTTTTCGTATTCCGACGCGGGTTACACTGAATGATTCCAAGCGACAGACATGGTTTGCCGATCTTGCCAACCCCGACGTTCCGCTTCATAAGCTCGGAAAGAGTGTTCCTCATGGCGCAAAAGGACATGACCTCTTAGATCTCCTTCAATCCAATAATGTTGCCATCCCACGAGCCGTGTGGTTTCTCAGGGTGTTCGGAGCGAATGAAACAGTATGAACGTCGTGTACAATTGGTATTCTAAAGCTGAAACGCTATTCAAGGCTGGCCTTCGGAACAAACCCTCATACAATCCCATGCAATACAGCGTGGAATGGGCAAATGTTGTCACGAGTTACATGAAGAAGCAGTTGGCTGACATTGCTCTTCCGAGCGCTCCTCGGCCTGGTTTGAATATCAAGCAGACATTCAAAGGAGTGTTGTCAGATGGTGACACCCGAGAACGTTGGATTTCACGTTTTGTCTACTGGTGCGGATCGCCCTCTTTTTTTGTCATACCAAGCTCATCTTGAGTTTAGTCTTCAGCTTTTGCGCACATTCTATTCTGAGGGACTCGTGGATAATCGTACATATCTCGTGTGGCTGGTCCAGCAGATGACAACCTGTAATCTGGCCCAGGCTGGCTTCATCGCTCGCCTTGCTGACGAGTACTTGGACGGAATACTTGGAAGTCGCCCTTTAACTCGGCCATTCCTACAAGGATGTTTATCCAAACTATCTGAGGTTCGTAAAAGAAAGAACCCCGATATTTCACTTTTCTCACAGCAGCTTTAGATACAATCAACATCCGCACAAGTCTTTCTCCAGGACACCGAGGCATTACTGATAACACTTGTCCAGGTACGGACATAAAGTTATATGGATTGTACCCCTACTTAATTTCACGATTTCATGGATAGCGATTGTGCATAGTTCTACCCGATTCCTTTATTGGTCCCTCTCTGTGGAAGACTCACTCTCTTCTGCTCACAGACATACTCACCAGAAAGATTGCCGACTTTCCTGGAACTAATCACATTGAAAGGAACGCGCACGACATCTGCCGTATTCTTCAAGAAAACCTTACTGCCATAAGACGGAGAAATGAAGCCATGCTCTTTCGAAGCTTGCCTGTTTGTGTATCGTCGCGTTTAGGTTCTGCCGTCTCCGATATCAAGGTAATGTGATGAATCATTGCGTTATTATCGAATCCTCATCGCCGGAAAGCTTTTGAACTCTATCTCGAGCGCAACAGATTTGAGCACTGTTCAGCTCTTTTCATGTCCACCGGACGATGATGCAAGATTTACGGAGAAACTCGATATGCTCCTGACTTGGTCCGTTACACCGCTTCAATTCGGAGACCATCGACCATTTGCGGCTGTCACGTTAATTCGAAATTGGCGCATGGACGCTGCAGCCCGTGCTACTCGCAGGCATTCACGTCCGCCCGACGAGTTTCTCCAGGACCGATTATTCGACTGGCTGGATACGTCTGATGTTGCAATCGATTCGGACAATATCCAAAATGTGTCACTCTTATTTGGAAAACTTGTGAAAAGCGAGCTTTTCTCCTATGCAAACTATATCCAACGCCTTATTGCGCGAGGGGAAGTCGGCTTGTCCTATACTCAAGTTTGTTGGGTCAAAGTTTTTTATGCAGTATCAAGCTTATGGATTTTTAGGAAGGTGAATCACGGCATCGAAAGTTTCTTCGATGGATTCCTCTTTCATCTTCGACTTCATCATTGATAAGTCAGCGAAGAGTGACGCTTTACGGACCACGAGCGAGAGAAATACCAGACGATGTCAATGAGCGCGAAATCCGACGCGAGATACGGGCAAATTTACCAGACGTATTCGGAGGTGAAAGATCCTTTCCTCTCTGCATTAGTCGTTCAATTGACATGTCTTTCAGGAGAGTCAAATACACCTATCACTTCATCGATTTTATTGGCCAGTTGTAAACTATTGATGGCTTCCACTCGTTTTGAGACAGTGCGAACTCTACGCCACTGGCTTTTACCCATTTTGGAAAAATATATCGCAAGGTCAGTAATTGCGTATTATATCTAAGTCTTATTTTTTTAAAAAAAGAAACCAATAGTCACGGAGCCAGTGATGCCGTACTATTGAGGACATACAGCATCGCAGTCGAGTTGATGAGTCAGACAAGATGTTACCAATGTCTGCTTGACGTACGTCTCCCCTTTAATTTTCTACTTTGTATCTCATCTATATTATAGATGACGCTTTATTTACTTGAGCATTCTACTACGGCAGACCTCCTTGTTGCAGTGCTTAACACTCTTCACCGTTTTTCGACCATCTGGGCATGCATGAATGAAATCTGTACTATTGTCGCAGCTCTCGACAAAACCCATCAATCATGGAAAGCCCGTGGAATTTCATCCCGACCCCTTTTGTCCTTGTTATTGGAGTTCGATGCCGGCAGGTACCTTGGCGATGTTTCTCGAGAACGAATCGTGACCGACATGACGATTTTCACCTCGGTGGGTTTCTACACACAGCAGTTGGGATTCATGTACTCATTAAGCATCAGGCCCTGCAACCTATGATCGAACATCCGGATGTGGTTCCAGATGTCCTGACAGAAATTCTTCTTCTCGCGAATGATCCAGACCAAGATGCCGCATCCTTACTTGCAAATAGCCTGTGGATCAAGTACCGGAAGTCAACTGACTGGGCTTTGAAGGTCTGGGACAACACTGTTGCCAGTCTTCGTCAGGTTCCTGCAATGACGTCGGACAGCGCTGGACGTCAAGCTTGCGCTTTGCGTTACGGAATTTTTTTGTGGCACGTGGACCAACATTTGGCTATGGGCCTTGATAAAGACGTTCTCCGATGGTTCATTGGCGCTGGACGAAACGAAGTCATGGCGCTTAATTCAGAAACATGGGACATCTTGATCATTGTGCTTCTATACTTATCTGTGAATGGTGCCATCAAGACGACCACTATCCTTCAAGGATTAGTATATCCAGCCTGGCAACAAGCAGCCAATGCTACTGTTGACCAGTCATGCACCACGACCGAGATATTTCTCCGTTCTGCTAATGAACTTTGTCGGCGATTATTGCTTTCGGAGGATGTAAATGATGACCTTCCTCCAGCTGGCCTATTCGAGCTCCAATGCATCCGGACCAGAAGGCAAGATGTCTATGGCGAAGCTCATTTCCCTTTACTGGCATCGAGCATTCCTGTTCTGATATGCCTAGAAAACAATAAGCATATTTCTGAAAAGCTTCGGGCAGATTCTTCTCTCCTTCGCCATCTCATATCTCAAAACCAAGATTTCCGCCAGGGTGCCTATCGAAACCTCGATGCTATTCGACAAGCATTTGAATTTCGCCTGCACCAGCTAGACGCCAACGATGCTTCGCTTAACAAGCACATAGTTGCTGGTCTACAGTTGCTTCTGTATGACATAGATGTCCGCGATGGTAGGCACCATATCAAGGTCGTGGCAATCATTTTAAACGACTTTCTAGACACAGAGCTATTGGAGTGGCCAACTATGACATCGCTCTTGAGTCCGTGGAAAATTGCCGCAACAATGGTGCAGATGCAGCTGATCCTAAAGGAAATGGGCCAAGAGTTGTTGCATGACACAGCGAATTTGTCTGCGCACACCAACCTTGATCGACTCATCCTCATGCTTTTTAACCACTCGATATCCTCGGAGGAGGCTTTTTACGTTGGCGAAATGGCTAGAGGCGTTGATACCCTAGTCGCTGGAAAGGTAAGGCCTGTCTACGGTCGCATGTTATCTAGTTGTTAACTTGGTTTTTTTAGTTCATCAATAATGGGCTTCGACGCATCACAGAAATCGTAATAGAATCAACCCGAGCAGCCGATGGCAACTCGTTCCAACGCGCTGGCGAGATATTACGCGTATTGATTCACATAGCGGAGCCTCTACGTGAAAAAACAATACCCTTTTCCTCACTTGAAACTTCCACTCAGGATGCGTTCATCGAGGCACTGTTTTCTAAACTTCAAGCTGTGGAAACGCACATTACTTCGAGTGGCGTAGACGCTGATACTAGTGACCTGACGCAAGATATGGTTTTGTTTTTGCGACTCCTACAGTTCGAAATTGGCTTCAGGGAGGCCTGGACATCGCGAATGAAGGATGCGACTGTTAAAGTGGCTTCATTGCTAATTAAGATCATAGTGCGCTCGCTTTTCTTGGCTTCGAAACTTTATGGATTGATTTTGTGGACAGGTCCATATCATATCATCCGACCCAGCTTCAATATTATACCCTCTTATAATCGATACCCTCTACTATGTCTATGATGGTCAGTTTTGACTTCGCCTAGAATCTCCGATATATTCTGAGTTTTATCCTAGTATTACCGACTGACATGAAAGCGGCGTCATACGATCCATTTCATGACTATCCAGACCCGACATCTCTTGCTATACGACCTGAACTTCCTCTGGAACACCGCCAACAGCTGGAGTCGCTCCTCTCATTTTTTCCAAATCATTCTTCTGTGCACCAAATAGTCAACTCGCATAGAGATGCGGGGGGCAATATGGTCTATGGAAAACCGGTCGTGAACCGTCCATGGGAATGGGTCGAAAACTTGGGAGAACCAGCAGTCCTTGATTCTTCGGAAGAGGATAAAGAACGGGAGGGGAGAGAACGGCTGGAGTGCAAATACGCTATCAAAAACACGGGCTCCCTCTCTCTTGAACTTTTCGCTGCTCGTTTGACTGGAGATGGCGTCGTGCGAGGGACATCTGAAGTCAATCACGAGGCACTAGCCAAGCTTCAGAGCTTTGAGGATGGACTGTCGGCAGAGAACTTATTCAAGAGGGATTGGAGGGAAACCAGGGTTTCATCGGAGATCGATAAATTTGTCTCCGCTGGAAGATTACCTGCGGATATTGACCAAGGAATGATTGGGCCGGCGCAAGATAAACGTACGACACCTAGACATTCGCCAGCTCCTTCAGCTTCTCGCACTCCTGTACATGGTTCTGGAGGTTCCATGCGACAAAACTCCCAAGGACCTGCCAGTAGAAATTCTGGCTCTACCATCAGCGACGTTATCGACGTCGATAACATCATGAACCCGACTGCCAACGCTAAGCGACCAGCAGTAAACAAGCGAAAAGCTCCTGTCGCAGCCACGACCAGTGACGACGAGATTGAAATTATCGAAGGACCTGTACCTGTGCCGGCGAACAAGAAACCCAAACTCAAGCCTCCAGCCAAAGGAAAGAAGAAATAGTTCATAACATCCACTGTTCTGTTTATCCCAAGGTAGACGCTACCTGTACATAATATTGTGCCTAATTAGGTTGATCTGTAAAAAGTGTAAGTATACAATGTATGACCCAGACTGCATATATAGGGAGAAAAACGTTTGGACAACTCTCAAGTCACCCGGGGGAAAAAAGCGTCCCAATGGCCCACATTCGAAGCTGATGATTTCCCTTTGTTTTGTACCTCCGTCTTCTTAGGACTGCTTTCTCCTGTTGCTGTGGTAATCGCCCTGATAAGCGCCTTCAAAGCAAAATCTTCAACTGGGCAATTTTTGACTGGTTCCCTGCAAGTGGGACATGTGTATTGCGGTCGAGGTGCCTGGGGTTGTCGCATTTGTGCGTAGTATAGAGGAATCTGATATGCGGGGTTCTGTAGCATAGCTTCCCACCGGCGCTCGTTTTGATTTTGAACACCATTATAATGGGGGTGCGCGGTTATAAATCGGGCAAGGGTAGTGTTAAACCAGTCCTGTAAACAGGACAAGCAGAAAGTGTGACCGCATTCCGGTAATCTGACCAGGCGAAATAATGAGTGATTCTTGATCCAGCAGAATCAAGGGAATTCACATGAAAGGTGACCACATTCGTGTCGTGCATACTTCACAGCAGATGTTATCCTCGAGCTGAGAGATATCCTGGGGTTTGTATTAGGGGGTGTGAACACTTGAGCATGGTGTTGACCAAAGCACGCACGAGTACGAGCTTTCCCTCGTCCCTTGCACTTGGGAGTTCATGAGAGGACATTTCAAGCTGAGTCTTGAGAATAGCATTTTCCTGTATGGCAGGGCAGCTGTTAACAGGAAAGCGCAGATGACAAGGAAATATAGATAGTGCACCTCTTTGAGTCGTTTGATCCGGCGTCGAAGGTCAACGAGCACCGAATTTACCTGCGGTACAACAACATCATCTTCGTCGGATGAGATTTCGATGACCTCGTTTGAGATTTTTTTCGAGGTTGTGTCTGTGTTACGTCTGTTGTGTGTTACAAGCGGAGTGAGAGGCGTAATAACGGTGGTAGAGCCATTAATGGGTGTCCGTTGCCGCTTGGTCGTCTTTGTTACTGGCATGAGGTAGTATACTGGCAGATAGTAGACTTGATCGTGGTCGTTGAATAGACGACGACTTTGTACTAAATGACCAGTTATGTAACACGTGACACAGATGATGCGTCACATGACCGCGCTTCTATGACGTCATATTATTTTACGCGTGCTGAGCACTGTCGTCTTATTCATCTTAGTGTATGTACCGTATCCAACGTCTACAAATGAATATGTACACGAAATTTATGCCGTGAATATTGAATATTAAGAGCGTTATTACCTGTAGTCTTCTGTGGACTGAATTGAGCGCACCTTGGCAAGTTTCAGCTGACAGCAACTTACTTTATAGGCAGTTTCTGCGACAAATAGGTTCTGGCTCTCGTTTCATGAGTATGTTAGGAGATCGATATATCTGGTACAAGAGGAGATGAATATTAGCAGCAAAGAAGCTAGCATTTGGAGGGTTGTACATGTGCAGCCTCAATACCAAGTTCAATATTGGGAACGGGGGCAGATAGTATGACGCTCCGAGTCGCTGTTGACGAGTCAAAAACTGGATTTGACATTAAATGAGATAGCTAACCGTATGAACAGCACGTCAGAACAAGAAGGGAGAAAGATCGCATTATATCTTGGGCGTAAAAAGTCGTAAATTCTTTTTAAAGGGCTGAGAAGACGTAAAACGAAGGGCTTGGAGTCAAACAACTTGAAGGGCTCAAACCGCAGCTCCATTTTAAGGGCTTTGGGGTGACAAAGGGTATCCCTCAGTGGTTCTCGATGTTAAAAGGTGCAAGGTCAAACACAAGCTTCTACACATGCGAAAGTCTGCCAAAGAGTATGCATCTTTGCCACTGAATGTAAGCCTCATGCTGAGTGGCATCCAAGCGGGTCCTTTGTTGCCCTTTCAGCGATAAACATGGCAGCGATTTTCTTCAAAGGTATTCAGCAAGAAAGTATATTGCTAACATGCTGGGTCACGTCGTGGGATCATTGCGCTGCGAGTCTCTTGTTGTGTCAATGTCAATGTCCAATATCGCGGTCCGTTCATGGTTCGCACCTGGACGACCAATGCTGTCTCGTTTCCAGGCAGATACAGAGAAAATTTGACTGTTCTGGATTATGCAGCATTGGAATCAAGTGTGTATGCATGTTCAATTAGCCTGGAGAGAAGGTTACGGGAGAACAAGGCAGTCATAATCCATTCAAGTTCACGAGTCTGCGCTGGACCTGATCGGTCCGATGCGGGCCGTGGCATGATTATCAGGTCAAAAGCCCTCGATTCTTAAAGTTCTGGGAAATCCAACCTTGCAGACTATCAGGACTCATCAAGAAAAGAAGACCCCGAAATGGCTACCCTCCATAAATTTATGGTATATGCCCCGGATTACAAGGAAGAGGGCACGTTTGAGAAACGCCTGGGGGTGAGGACAACGCATTTGGAGAATATCAAACCCAAACTTGGTGGATTCATTCGTGCGTAACATACAGTTGTCGAGGACTTTATCCGATGTTAAAGGGGCATATTTAGGTGTTGGAGGTGTCCTCTTGTCTCCCGAATCGATCGCTACGCCAGACGCAGAGAAGAAAATGGTGGGATCGATGTTCATTTGTGAAGCAGAGAGTATCGAAAAGTGAGCACATTTTCACAACTGGACTCTATCAGTACCATGCTTAATCGCTATCAGGGTCAGGGAAATAGTCGAATCGGATGTCTACTATACATCAGGCGTAGTGAGTGACCATAATTGATATTGCCAATGAAAACCACGTACTGACAGTCCGACAGTGGGATGTAAAGAATCTTGTAATCCTGCCTATATTGCCTGCCACACCTTTACCCTGATTGACTTGTCATTTGTGATGATGTTGATGCACGTATACTAGAAGAAGGTCGATTGCATGGAAAGAACCCTCGCTTGAACTTGTGTTATTTGAATTTTGAGCATCCAACATTTTCCTCGTATCATTTGCCATTTTTCTGAGCTAACCACAGGAGCTCAAGTTGAAGGATATGAGAACAGAAAGATGGAGCACACGTGCTAATCGTGGAAGCGTGACAAAGTGTACAAGCTGAGAACCTTGCGCAAAACTTATCAACACTGACGAAGATGGTTTTCCGCTCTTCGCACGTATCTTTCATCTTTCGCAGACACATGTCGCAGAGCTCCGCACCCAACAGATTTTTTGTCTATGCGCCGGACAAGCAGGGACCTGGGATGCATGCTAAACGATATGCAGTACGAGGCCAACATATGGCTGATATAAAACCTCGCATAGAGAGTGGAGTTGTCCGTAAGCGCGTCTATTAATTTATTTCATAGCTTGACGAATTAGCCTAACTGGTGCAGAGGTTGGTGGAATGGTGGTGTCGTCGGACCAATCGGAAGCGGAGCAGGGTCAGAAAAAGGCAGAGGCATCGATGCTGATTATCAAGGCTGAAACGATTGACGAGGTCAAAGCCATGGTCGAAGGGGATGTGTATTACACATCTGGGGTAGTGAGTTATCTCATGATGGTGGCACATGGCCTGACGCTGACTATTGGCTTCTTCCCAGTGGGATGCCGAGCGGATCCTTATTCTGCCATTCATTGCTGCTACACCATTGCCATGAAGTGGTCGGAATTTTATGAGGAGGAGGAAGAGTTGGCCGGTTGTAGCCGGTGCAACGTGAAAGTCCGAATTTTGAGTTGAATAGCGTAACATCATTACAGTCCGAGATGAACAACATGTTCCACTCGACCTGCCGTGTCCTATATAACCCCCTCAGAACAGCTTCTGCTGTTCGCCCTCGTTTCATCACTCTTCCCCGTCTCATGTCCACCCAAACTCAGTACAATTACATCTTGACCTCCAGTCCGGAGCCAGGTGTTGCTCTCATCACATTGAACCGACCCAAAGCCTTGAATGCTCTATGTTCTCCGCTGTTCCTAGAGCTTAACCAGGCTTTCCGTGAAGCAGATGCCGACCCTTCAGTCAGTGCGATCGTATTGACTGGGTCAGAGAGGGCTTTCGCGGGCATGTAGAACGTTCTTGCTATAGACTATCGCTGACACCCCTTATAGCTGGTGCAGATATCAAAGAGATGAAGGACATCGAATGTCAGTACTTGCATAAGTAGTGGTGCATTGGAATTCCATTGACGGTCAAATAGTCGCAGACGCATACAAGAACCGTTTCTTGGAGGATTGGGCTGAAATGACGCGCATTCGTAAGCCCATTATCGCAGCAGTCTCTGGTTATGCAGTATGTGATTCATCTATACATCGTAATGCCTAATTTTAACGCGATACCATAGCTCGGCGGTGGTTGTGAACTGGCGCTCATGTGTGACATCATCCTTGCATCTCCCACCGCCAAATTCGGTCAGCCCGAAATCAACCTTGGGACCATCCCAGGCGGCGGAGGCTCACAACGGCTCGCCCGCATCATAGGAAAGTCTCGGACTATGGAGATGGTTTTGACTGGACGCCAGATCTCAGCAGAAGAAGCATCACAGTGGGGCATCGTCAGCCGAGTGGTGAAAGAAGGCGAGGGCGAAGTTGTTAAAGAGGCCATCTCTGTGGCCAAGGAAATCGCCAGCAAAAGCCAAATTGCTGTACAGGCGGCCAAGGAAGTTTGCAATGTTGGTACGTATCTTTCACTTACAGGCATGCGCACTTGCTTGGTCCTAACATTCATTTTTAGCATACGAGCTCACACTTGCAGAAGGCCTGAGGTTCGAAAGACGGACTTTCCATGGTTTGTTTGCAACGAAGGACCAGAAAGAGGGTACGTTGTTTGCGAAGGCGAAATCTTCCTTGTCATTAATGCCATATGATGTAGGTATGGGTGCCTTTGCCCAGAAGAGGAAGCCCAACTTCACGAATGAGTAAATATGGGTCTAAATTTGCGTGTAGAACGTTGCATCGTTTAAACTTGTAACATAGTTGATATCCCGTGCTGCTTGGCCAATGGAACGAGTACAGTGTTATTGAAACCACCGAATAACACCTCCAGCGAGGAAAGCTGCGAATTCGCTCAATTAGATGAGGAAAACGTCTTTTTAATCGTGAATCATCGCACCTGCTCCTAGACCGGCTATAATCCGCTTCTGCCAAGGGCTTCCTGGTGCTGCTGCACGCGATTGCCAAAGTGCATAAGAGCCGACGCCTGCGAGTGTCCCTGTGCCAACTATTCTGCAGGAAAGGCAGTCTTTGTAGGGCTTTGAAGGTGAAGCAGGTACTTGCTGAGCGTTGGTGTCCATCATGAGCAAATGGCGCGGCAGTGGACGCGTTGGAGTACGCGTAGTGTTAGGTTCGGTACAAGCCGCCTTCACATCATACGGCAAGCGTATGGATCAGGGATTTAATATTTCACGGCTTGCTCCGAACCTAACCGCAAAACTGAGAACTCCCACAAAGTTTCGTCAATCGCTGCGCGGCGAAACCTCTGGCGAAATTGGCTGGCGAAATCTGGCGGCACTGGCGAAAATCTAGTAGGCATGCGACATTATTATTCTATAGTTATAATAAGTATTTCTGATGATGCCCAAAATTGTTAACAATTATTGCTGGAATTGATGGAATTTGATCTCTCCAAAGGACAGAATTTGAAGAGGCCTCAGGCGAAACCTGGCGCGGCGAAATGGCGGAGTTTTGCCAACACCCCAAATGTCAAATTGCCACAAGTATGTGGCACCTCGAAGATAGCGATACGTACTTGCTGAAGCGACATTATTTTATGTTCACATCGACTTCTGCAAAGTCACTGGGTGGCATCTTCGCCACGGCATCTTATATGACTCTGCCCCCCGAAGTTGCAGAATTTGCCTGTGGATACCAAGTCAAATGGTGTCCAGCACCCTATGACATATGCATATAGTCTAGACACCTGTGAGTATGCAATGTTTATGAGTTCTTTTCAACATGGCTCAAGACTAATAACATTCTCTGCCAAAAGACATGATCAAGTCAGTGACAAGGTTCCATGGAAGCTGTGTCGCCATTCTACGGATTAGTGACAAGTATGTCAGATCTGCATGGCCTGCACTGCGATGCCAGATTTCTGCTGTCCTGCGGGCCAAAGCTGTCTCTATTCTCCTCAGCTAAGGGTTCCTAACCCTTTGGAAGTGGTCAGTCTCTCTGCAGCAACTGTCTATCTCAAGACATTGTTGGCGGCGTAATTCATAGTAACGGGACACTAGAAGATGTGGATCTCCAAGACGCAATCGTGATACTGGTCGCTGAGAAAGGTGGTTGGCAAATCGAACAGTTGTCTCCAGTTCACTCAACGATCTTGATACCCTGAACTGGAGACAGGAGTGACCAATGTTGGAGCGAGCATAACAAATGGGAACCCTGCACGGTCTATCTTGCTCAGATTAGAAGCTTCGATGATCAGTGAAGGATGGGTGTATTAGAGCAAACCACGATTATCCCAGATCTCTGCTCGCACTGAGCACCAAGTTTGGGCAATCTCTGGAAAACGGTGTGTCCACCATTTGGGAATGGTCCTCATTTACTTCAATCTCAAAAAATGAGGCAAGATAAGTACAGATATTTCCGAAAATTTACAAGGGCGCTGTAAAGCAGCCCGTAATGCAGGAGTAAGCGAAATGAAGGATCAGACAGGTTTGATGGGATCACCGTGAGAGGGCGTCGGCTGAGGAGACATGTTCGGTACATCGTTCATGTTTCTATAAGTACTGTACCTTTGAGAGCCTTTGTACTTGTCAAGATAACGAAAAATACTATACAGGACTATTATTGTGAGAGAAATTAATGATTATAGTTTCAGAAAGACAAGTAAAAGGTGAACGCGATTTAGTGGACATCCTTTTTCACGCCTCGCCGTTTCTAGGGTTCAATACAACCAAACACATCGAACTTCCTATTATAAGATCAGAA
>JABAJV010000096.1:0-35524 GCA_018854895.1 Tricholoma furcatifolium
AGCAAGTATATGTGAGCTACAGAAAGTGTTCGAAATCAGTGGATACAGAAGCAATAGTAAGTAAAGTCCATGGATCGAGTGTGCGGCGGTTCCGCGTGTTGAACGACGGCCGCGTCCGCGTTTGTATCACCCGCATCCCAACACGAGGACCACCTATGTACAACGTCCACTCCTACATTCTCCAAGGAGGGCCTCGAAGAACTTATAGCCTCAATGATACCATGGGGGGAGAAGAATCACGGTCGACATGCTGTACATACTGCGACCTATGCAAAAATATTTCCTCAACACGATAAGACTTCGTGGAAATTACACGATTCACGATCAGTAATCGGAAACGCCACAGGAAACAGTATGCAGAAGCTTCTTGCATGGAGGGCCCAAATGGAAGCCGACGTCAAACACCAGAACGATGGACTCACCAGCACTACGTCAAATAAAATGACAATCGAAGATGACACGGGCACAGTTGCAAGATTAACAGGTGGTCAGACAGATCGGGGAGACGTGGTGCATCACGAATACGATGAACTACCAACAGACTACTCAGAAGCCTCAGAGGAGTCGATACCACCCGTTGATCCATCTCAGCTCAAGCCTGATCAGCGCCGAGCCTACGACATTGTGACCTGGCACCTTGACCAAACACTCTCTGGAGCTCAGCCACCTCCCCTTCGAATGATCCTCTACGGTGAAGGAGGTACCGGAAAATCTAAGGTCATTCAAACGATTACCGAGGCTTTTGCACATCGCAAGGCCAAGTGCATGCTCCTGAAGTCCGCTTATACAGGTGTCGCAGCCTCGCTCATTGACGGGAAGACCACTCACACAATCGGCATGATATCACAATCTGGACGTCCCATGAGCAATAAAAGCAAGGAAAAACTTCAAGATTTCTGGAAAAATTACACTTACCTCATCATCGACGAGTTTTCTATGATCTCAAAGTCATTTCTTGCAAAGCTCTCTCGAAACATCGGTATCGGCAAGGCTAAGGGCCAAGTTGACAATCCATTATCAAGCAACGCCAACGATTCAATCAGCTTCGGTGGTATTAACATCATCCTTTGCGGAGATCTACATCAATTCCCTCCTGTTGCTGGTAGCAAACGCGATCCACTTTTCTTCACTCCTCGCTCTACCGACTCTATCGACACTCAGATCGGGCGCAAAATCTACGAGGAATTTACTACCGTTGTCATCCTTCGAGAACAAGTTCGGGTCACAGACCCAGAATGGCGAGACTTCCTAAGACGTTTGCGTAAGGGTGAAGTCAAGAAGGAGGACATGACCATGCTCAGAACACTCCTGATCACCAATCCCGACTGCCTCGCAACAGACTTTACAACATCACCGTGGAATGAACTGTGTTTAGTCACCCCTCGCCACGCTGTCAGGAATGAATGGAACACGCGTCAGCCGTGGAAAAACACTGCAGGGCAACTGGACAACAGTTGCTGATCTGTCACGCAGAGGATTCTATTCGAGAACGTCCTCTCTCAATTGTTGAACAGTATGCTGTAGCATTACGCCGTCAGGGACCAGGGAAGAAGAGGACAAGAAACGAGTTGCCAGAAGTCATACAGCTAGCAATTGGCATGCAGGTAATGGTTACACAGAACGTGAAAACTGATCTCGACATCACAAATGGTGCCCGCGGCGAAATAATCGACATCGTATTACATCCAGACGAGCCTGCAATCAGTAGCGACAGCATCGTTGAGCTAGCACATGCCCCTGCGTACATCTTGGTGAAGCTTAATCGAACCCGTGCAACCCAGCTGGAAGGCTTAGAAGCGTCAGTCATACCCGTCGAACCGTCTTCAAAAACCTTCACTATCAACGTCTCAGTCCAAGGGAAGTCACAAACTCGAACCGTGAAACGTCGTCAATTCCCCATGACCGCGTCGTATGCGTTTACCGACTACCGTTCCCAAGGCCAAACTACTTTAATCTCCGTGTTTGTATGCATATAAGTTACAGCATAGCCTGTTCGGCCAACATGCGGTTGATGTCTTCGGGACTACCCACTGCGGGTCACGCCACGTAATTCCCTTACGGATTCTCAATTAAAAGGCCGATCCTTCCTCCCCTTCGTCTCTTTTTCTTACTTTTCATCTATACCATGCCCATGGTATCTCAGGAACCCCTTGCCTCGGAGATGGTAGTTTTGCTGAGGAAGGAGCTGACGATGGCGCGCAATAGGATCGATGAACTAGAGAACCGGACCAACAATACCGTAAGTTTATTATTTTTTTATCTTCCTTGGTTAACAGTTCAGTGATATTCGATTAAGACCACTCAATCATACGTATCGGAATCCTCGCTGAAGTTAGAAGTCATTCGTCTAGTAAGCATAGAGTAAATTGCAATCCGAGTACAGCTCCTCAATGCCTTTTTTCAACGACAGCAAAACCAGCTCTCAGACTTGGAAAAATCTCACAAGGATGAGATCCTCCGTGCAGAATCGGCCGAGACAATGCTGAAGGCATTATCATCAAATGTCGCTTTGAAGCCCGTCAGTCCGTTCAACCCATTGTTAACAATTTAACTTATCATGTCCGCAGGAAGATGATCTCGACGAATCCAAAGAAAAATTCTCTCCCGAAAGGCTTAGGAACAAAATGATCCTGGCCCCCGAGGAAAAAGTTAAAGACAAGGATGAGCTGAGTGTAAGCATTGCCCTTCACTACCAATGACGATAATCATGAAATACCCTCGCGAACTCGACAGAGCCTCCGGAAGAGTCTAATGGATATGACGGCTGACAAAGAAGAGTTGCTGCGAGCGACTGAGTCCCACGTACGTGAACAGTTTCTTGCTTTCCATTATGATAGGATAATTCAATTTGCCGTAGGCCCAGAATATGGATACTCTCAAGGCCCAACTTGCGGAGTTGAATGAAAAGCGCGATAAGCAGAGATCATTAAAACGCAAACATCGTCAGGTGAGTCGGTTCACTGTATATGTCGACGTTTATATTAACTGTGTCCCAGAAATGTCAAGAACAAGTTAGTATATCGCCCTCTGATTAGACGTACCCTACTCAAGGAATGAAGTGCGAAATAAACCGAACTCTTGAGAGCCGTCTCAAAACACTCGCAGAAAAGAATAAGGTAGTTCCTTACTGCAAGCGTCTAAAACATCATTTAAATCCATAATTCCAGGGTCTGGCCAATGATAAGCAACGTGTAAACGATGTGAGCTTCGACGCAAGCAAACTATCCTATCACGATTGCTGACTCAATCTCTTCCGAGTAGCTTCAGGCTCGTCAAACTGCTCACAGGGTACATTTCTTTTGCTCGTGAGAGGTGTCACTAACCGGGTGCCCGTTCTTCCAGTTCTATGCTTCTTCGGAATTTGGTACCTTCCTCAAAACATTGGCTGTCCCTGAAGTTCGACCAGAGACGCGCTTGCTCATGAGTATAGGCGAGTGGAATATTGATCTAATCTCTACGCTTTCATCGGTAAGTATCTTTTTTTGAAGCATGGTGTTAGCGAATTTTTACGTTCTTTTAGGATCCTTTTTTGGAGAAGTACGTTGTGCCTTTCTGACTTGTTATACCCAGCTTACGGCAGATTAGGCATCACACATTTTGCTTCCGTTTCAGCGCCGTCAACTGGTATAATGGATGTCATGCCATCGCCTTTGCTCCTTCCCATGTTCACGAGCTTCGTGAAGGAACCGACTGGCACCCTTCAAACGAACTTTCACCTTTCAAGGCAGGCGATAATGTCGAACTATTCTACGAAGACAACACATCCACCTTCTACAGCGGAACATATAAATGCCACTCCACAACACGATGGTCGAAAGATGGTGTTGTCTGTCCTTGGGATGAAAAGGTGAACTTGCGTTTCAAATGACCTGCCAAATATTGAACGTCGAATTAGTTGCTTCATGCTATCATAAATGCCCCACGCCCTCGTAATAATCTTATCAAACGCCATGGAGGTGTGCATGTTATGCAAATGTATCGTGATGGGAAGCTCAGGCTCGACACAATGTTCCTCGAGTGCACAGGCTTCAACCACGCGTTGTACAATCGTCTTTTGAGCATTCGCCCAAATCCGGCTTCCACTGAAACGACGTCGAGCAAAGATAAGGGTAATTTAGGAGCTCCTACATGCAAGAAGGCGAGAAAGGAAGGAAGGCAGGAAGGTAACCGGCAGCGGGGAGCTCCTCCATGCAAGAAGGCGAGAAAAGTATGATTTATTCTGCGTGTATATTACATTTATTTCACCGCACCGAGATAATAGACTAATCTGTAAAATATTTCGTTACCATCGATGTGGGCCCAAACGCAGCCGTTCGCTGTCCGAAACTCCTCATACGGCTGAGTATTGCTGTCGACGTTGTAAGCAGTGGCGAAAGCGTTCAGGCCGTCTGCTTTAATGGCGCTCAGAATGCGCTTGAGATCAGCGTAATTTTGGTTTCTCAGGTTCAGGAGCGTGACGGCATCATTGGTCTAAAAGGCTTGGAAATCGTTTGGTTGTGACACACAAGGAGTGGCCGAGCGGCGCGGGGGTGTCATCACTGGCACTCACTTGAACTAGACAGCATGAGCAGAGATTGTGACATAATAACGTAGTACATACCTAGTTCAATATTCTTCTTCAAATGATCAGTGACAATCTGTGGGATGAAAGGCACGGTGCTCGAGAGTTAAGCAGGAGTGATGGACAATGGGACAAGTCAATGGAAGATGGATCTTTGGGTTTATATATTCGGTGGCAAGCCTTTCAGAAATCGTCGAGTCCAGAAGGATTAGTGCCTTCCCCGCCTACCATTGAGCTTGACGTCTGTTCGTGAAGGAATGACTCCCAACAAAGGATCGAGTCGTACCATGTTGGGGATAGTATGATATAGCAGTTGAATACCTTGCGTACATGACTCTGTTCAAATGGGCGACCAAGAAACTATGGCGGTGGTGCAGCAAGATAAACTCAGATAGGTTGAAGCTAAGTTAAGACTGACTGTCTGACGCCTTGCGTATGTTCACAAGGGCAACCAGAGAAACAACGACAGGGGAGAAACGAGATAAAATGGGATAAGCTGGAGCTAAGACTGACGGTTTGAACACCTCCGTACGTTCACATGGGCGACTAGAGAATCAATGATAGTGAAGCAGAGAACTGGCCATCGCCATTCGGAGATATACGTATGTATATGAGAAGCGTTCATAGCCTGAATTAATTGGATCGCCCAGATTCTTCACCGGCGACCTGTATCACCGGTTTCCTCGAGATAAAATATGAACGAAACCTGTGCACAACCTTGTGTGCACATATCGCGACAGAATGCTTATGCAAGTACCGTTAGCGGTGCAGATTGCGGTGGAATGGATACAGCTACCTGTATCTCTACATGTTAATCCGATCGTACTCGTAGTCTTGAAGGAGCTGGAGGAGTCCATTGCGGCATGCATATGGTAAGGAGTGTCTGTGAAGTCACGGTCCTGGTCACGGTTGTAATCGTCACACTCCTCATATCAAACCACGCACTGGATCTCATCCATCGTATTTCGTATACGCCTGAAGTCTCCGTACTGTTAATTTATATTCCTTTGGGTATCATGAACTATACTTCTGGACCTCAGCAAAATCAATATTCAAGTCTTTTTAACTCGCCAATATGTTACGTTTGGATTGTAGACCGAAACGTCATAGGAATCATTGCACTGGTGTGTTTTTCCTTTACTCTTTTCATTACAGATGGCCTGACTGTAAGATATTTCTTGAGGAATGAATGATACATGTGCAAGAGAGCTATCGGACTAGCGAATGATGCAATTACCTGGGGAGGCAGAACTTGATTTGTGTTCCCAAATGCCTGGATCATGAAGTCGATGTTGAAAGGGATTCGTTTTGATCTCATTGTGCTCAACTTCAAGCGCCAAAGAAGTGCTTATATACTCTTCTCACTGCTCGTCATAGAGCGCTAGAATCTGGTCATTCAGAGAAACTGTGCCTTTATTATTTGACTTCGAGCTTGTGGCAGGAAGGAAGGCATCATAGGTATGTCGTTTCCTTTTGCGTTGAACCTAGGTCTGTCAGATTTATATGCTTCGATAGTCCTGGACACGACAGTCAACTCCTCCAAATTGAACAGTTTTCGACAGCTCAAAAAATGCCTTTAAAGATATGAATGGATTGGAACGACACCATACGATTCTCTGCTTTCAATATTTGGCCTCCACGATGCACTTATGCTTCCCATCAAAACAAGTTCTGTAAAACCAACTCGCATCGTCGGAAACACTTCAGAAGGAATGCCATATCGCACATCAGGATGCATTCCACATTATGCGATATTCAGGGTCCCCGACAGTATGTCCACCCCTACCCCCCACCCAACCCCGACGATAACCCACTACATCAATGGGCGCTAGTCCGTCGTCCCTAGCATCAGCGCCACAGTGAAGGAAGGCTCACTAGTTGTTGTTTTTTTGACCTGTGTTGTTTAGCACCCCTCCGACTCGGCCCAGAAAGCCACAGTAGTATCTTTGGAGCTCATAATACACGCAGTGTACACGCCTGTCCGAAACAGCTATACCAGCTGACTTTGAGCACACATGACTCAACCGACATCGGAACATTTGCCGTCGACAATCATGACGCTCTCTACAAATCACCACATCATAGGCTTCAAGTTTTACCTCTCTGAAAACGTTACGCTATGTTGCGCTGCGGCTCGGGCCATCCTAGACGCTGTATGTTGGATAGAATATGCCACTCCTTTCCTGCAGCCTCGAGGTTCGCTCAATCACCCACACAGATGAAATTTATCTCAAGGGCTCCTTGTAAGTTGCCGATCTTGCCGTCTGACTACTCCAAAAGGATCTCATCCTTCCATAGCTTCTGACAATCGGTTACGTCCATATAAAAGTGTTGTTTAATTAGAACGTGTGCGACGTCGGGTGCCCCTGCCGCTGCAAAAGCAGCTCCCGAAGGTTTTCTGACAGATCTATGAAGATCCACCAGAGCTAAGACCATCAGCCGGAGAGTCGCATGGACTTCCCAATCAGTTCCCAATCGACAAATCATCATAGATTGGAATGGACCTCTCATGGCGACTGTCTCCCGAGCCTCAATCCAATATCGGAGTGTCCACAGTGTAACATGGAAGAGCTCTGGTAAGTGATCGATCATCTTCGTATAGGCCCTGGGCATAGGTACCAAAGTACTATTGATGTGATTTGCAGATTCCATTCATTCCAAAGTAGTAGACCTGGGTTGAGAACACCAAGGCACTGACAACTTAGTCTTTGTTGTGACGTTAACATTGACGTTGGAGCCTAGTGGAGGCTATTTCCACGTTCTGTCTTTCCATCTCTACAATACCAGATCAGTCGATTCTAGGTGTTTTCCGATATTGTCCTGGTCGCCCTCCCAACAGTGATTTAGGAACGCATATTTTGTCCTCGCAATAATCTCGAAAATTCCTCAAAAAAGCTAGGACTGTTCTTCTCTTTCTTGAACAAATCTTTGGACGACTTTGCCGATTTTCTACAATCAATCTAGGACGACGATTTTTGCATTCAATGGTCTCTACTTACGAGATGAGCCTATGTATCTTTTAGTGATCAGTGTTTACCGCAATTTGAGACGCGCATCCTGCTGGTGCTCAACGTATATAACTTTTCCGTGGTACGGCAACTCCCAGGTGACCATTGAATATGGCAACCCGTTGATGGAGCTAATCTCATAATAACGTTAGCCTGTAAGTACGTCTCTCATGAGGGCATGAGTACCCAGAGTTTACTCTGCTGTCTTGCATCACGGGAAATCATCTTCCAACATTAGTGGCTCAGGTCTGGATTCAAGTCGGCGTCGTTGCCACGGCGAAGATGATTTGTTTTCACTGCCATGTGGTAGAAGTGGTCTCGAAACTCTTTTGTAAAATTGCCCCATGTCTGTGCTGTTTTTCCTTGATTAAGCATGCATATATCCTGTTGGGCTTTTGTGACGGTTTGTCACTTTCAGTAGATGAGTCGCCGCGGGCCCGGGAGTGTCGGGACTCAATATAACCCTCACCCCATCTCCCAAAATTAGCTCGAATACGCTATGCCACCTTTAGCCTTGTTACCGCTGTTCCTCATATCGATGTCGTTTTGGTGGTCCCAACCTGCCTTGTCGGGATACATGCCACCGGGCGCAGAGAACGAGGCGCCTCGTACAGACCTCCGTCAATTTCGGTTGCGCCATCAAACGTTCGAACGTTCGCACCTTATACCGAATGATATTTACTCTCATCCTCTTTAACTCCTTTTTAGGTGCGACTCGCGACGTATGTTTTCTTGGTCGCTCTGGGATTCCAAGGAGATCAGGCCAAAAAGTCCACGGTAATCTGAAGTCTCGACAGACTGTCGATTGAAAGTGGGAATTTGATTTCACTGGCTGTCAACTAAGAAATGATTGATCGTGATTGCCTCGGCAGTTCCTAAGGTGTCTGCACGTGCACCCCAAAATATGTTGCACCTTCCAATTCCTGTACCCCCGACCTTTCCGGATAGAAGGACATGCAATTTCAGAACGCGACAATTTATCCAGCCGACCATGCATCAATTCCACAAACACCGCAAAAATTCGTTGAGGGCGTGTACTTCAAGTCTTCAACAGACATGATGGCTCTCTTGACATGGGCAGACCGTCGCTGGAGGTCACTTTGAGAGTTCGCTTCTTCATGCTTTTACCCTGAGTTAAGTTACCGACGGCTTCTGTATCTCAGGACTACCCTGTATGATCGCGATCGACACTGCCACTATGATTATATGAGTCCCTGCAGAACAGCTTGAATCTCTCCTCGACGTTCAGCCAGGGTTTAGTTACAGGGTTCGATTGATCTCTGTGGCATCATACTTCGTCATCCTCAACACTGGTGGAAAGGCATGAGTGTGGCGGCCAGACTCATTGGACACATGTCCTCTTGTGAATGATAGACCGCAAGGCGTGGTTTTCACGATTTTACGCTGTCACGCCATTTCTACTTATAGTGGCATGCCCCTAAGAAACATTTTGGTCTCCTTGTCACTGTCTTTGTTAACACTGATAGGTACTGCGGATCTCGTACCGGCCACCGTGGCCTCCATCACCACACGCTTTCATGGGACAATTGTAAGTCGTTCATTTTATAGCCAGACATGGCAGGCCATGGCCGCATAATAATTAGAGAATGCATAATTCTAACGGAATTTTTCCAGTACAGCGGTTTTTCCTGTTCATGTATGGGTGCTATTCAATTCGCATCTGGTTCGCATCAATTGACAAGATAAAAACGTTTTTCTTGATCACTCGTGATCACCTTTAAAGCGGAGCTTTCTGAAATGCGGTGCCTGAGAGCATATCTCCATGTTCAGGCAAGTGGTCCCTGTACTTTGGGCTGAGGTTGGAGTTGTGCTGTCGTGCGCGAGGCGGCAGGTGTCGGCAACGGTGACCTGCTGTATAAACGTTAAGGACAGACTCTTGCTTGAGATGGTCCGAGTCGGGACATAAAGTTTGTAACATTGACTCTATAGAGCATTTGGATCACCTGTACTGAATTAACTGCTGCATGAATAGAAACATCCGTGGAGTTGACGAACAAAGACAATACCAACTGAGATCATTCCGCGCTCCTATCTGCAATAACGTGATCGAAGATATTGCAAGTTCCACAAGTGACCATCAATGATTTCTTGCTATCAGTTTCGTCGCCAATGTTTTCGATCTCCTGACAACCAGCGCCTTTGTAAGGCGGACGCCGCTAAAGACAAGGCTCCAATAATGTAAGCAGAACAACGCAGCAAGAAAAATGGATCAAAGGCCCGGTGACCGTATCGGTGCCGCAGTGCGACTGAATAAATCAACGTTAGCGCAACAGCACAATAAGTATGTCTAGAAATGGGATGGACTAGGACGTGAGCGCCCATACCCGTCAATACTGATCGGAGTTGAACACCTTGCCGCCGCAAGGCCTCGCGAAAAGCGCATCTCTTTTCAGCCTGATGGGGAAGACAACAAGGATGATCGTAGATCAGTTTCAACATATGGGGATCAAATGCAAACACACCAATTTCGGCAGACTGGCTTGGACAGGGGACGTGATGGGGGACTAGCAAGAAATGAATGTTTTTACGTGTAGAGATGTGCCTGGTGAAACTTGCTTCCTTGAGAGGTGGAAAACATGGCATGCAAGAAAGGCCTATGAAGACTGGAGAGGAACGGGGACTTGAGCCACGTGTTGAACAGATCTAGCAGTCAGAAGACCAGAAGTGTCAAACTGTGGCACGCAACAAATACCGCGCCAGGTGTTTGGCCGTCACCGAAATCTCAGCAACTACGCCTTGGGTCAGGGTCCATATGGGTTTGTTACGTACGATGACTGTTGCAAGGACAAACATAAACTGACCCTCATAATCGCCTATTTTTTGCTTGTCCTTAGACGTCCCTTCCCCAACCCTCTCCGAGTCATGCCCCGTGCGGAATCTAAACCATTGTCAAACAACTACTCTTACGGCTCGTCATACCCATCGTCTTCTTATCCTAATCATGCATCTCAATCCCCTGAACCTCAACTATCCCCAGCCTCCCAGCACTCCTCGACCCCTTCCCAATCATCGACCACGACGTCTGGAAAGAAAAAACATATCTGCTCTGTTTGTGAGCGCTGCTTTAGCACCAGTGGCCATCTAGCACGACATTCTCGAGTTCATACTGGCGAAAGGAACCACAAGTGCCCCTTCCCTGGCTGCGAGACGCGATGCTCGCGTCAAGACAATCTTCAGCAACAGTGAGTTACTTGCAGATGATTTTCTTTCTTGCGTCTACCGCAACGCCGTGATTGACGGCATGCAGTCGTCGTCTCCCATCGATGTTTTTTTTTGTCGCAGTCATCAATTTGTTTTACTAATCAATCGACTTTTCCCGCAGTTACCGAATCCACCTATCGCCAGGATCTCGCCGAACATCGTCAAAAGCTGCAATGGCTCGCGGAAAACGTGGGGCAACCGCTTCTGCTGCTGTAGCCCCGGTGGCCACAACCGCTGCTGTTCCAGAGCCTCCCTTGTCACCACCTCCATTATCACAACCTCCTGCGCTGGAGCCTGCACGTATATACAGTCACTCACCGCCCCCAGACTCTCCACCACCTCTTGCCCAAGCGACACTCCCTGCCACTGCTCATGCGCATTTGGCATCTGCCAGTTCGAGTCGGTCTTCTTCGTCGCCAGAGCTACCTTACCATTCTTCCAGTCACCTCGTCCCACTCTCATCTCACGGTTCTCATCCATCCACTCACCAGAGCTCCCAGCAATATACTGGTTATCGGAATGGAACAGCAACCTATCAAGAGTCATCCCAAGGATCGTATCCTACTTATGTGCACACGACCGCTGTATCGCAGTCATCGAACAATTCTACCCATGGCTCTTACAATTCGTATTCCCACCCATACAACAACCACTCCAGCTCACATCATTTACAACCCACCAATTCTGTCCCTGCGACCCAATCTCGGCACTCCATTTCACACATCTCCCACCCTACCTCGTACTCCCAAAATCAGCACCATTCCAGCAATCCCGAACCTCCTTCGCCTGCATCGACACACCACCCCGTCTCTCCGCACACCTCTGGTCCACCCACACCCCCATATACCTACGACGACTCGCATGGGTACCATCACAGCGGGAGCAGTAGCTCCTTGATGGCGGAATCTATGGTGCATCAAAGCTATTCGTCGTCGATGGTGTCGCACCAACAGCAACAGCGCTATGCGTCGCCGTCGCCGACGCTACCTCCGATCCAGGATTCGCGATACCCTCGCCGGGACAGTCGTTTATACATGGGACATCACCAGGCCCCAGTCGCCAACGAGTACAATCAGTACCAGTCGATGAACCACTCCCTCAGTCACAGTCACCGCTCGTGGAAAGAGGGCCCCATGCACAAGGGCGTCGGCGCCCTTGTCCAATAGTACATATATTTTCAGTCACCTAGTCGCTATTATAGATGCAGATCATTGGCGGGACTCCGCCTTCTGCTTGCTTGTTACCTCACTTGCTTTGCTGTGAATAGTTTTGTATTTTATGGGCCCCTTTTCGTATAACTCCTTCAGCGTACATACTCATTTTTCTGGCATGTAATTCTAGAATACCAGCAACCAAGGATTTTATACCATCAGTATTGTTGCAGACTGTTGCACGCGATCGGCGACTGCCTAATTGGGACAAACAAGAATTTGCCTTTGTCCACCACCTCTCGTAGCCTTGTCATCGTCCATCGAGGCCGCTATTCTCTTCGACTATCATCTTGGGCGTTATTTTACCTTGGATTGAGCGTCGAAGAAAGTCGGACAATGCCAAGTGACCTCGACAGGTGAGACTCATTGTCATCGTGCCAACTTTTGCTCACCATCAGCGTAACATGTCTGCATTAAACTTGATATTCTACCGCAACACAATGCATCGCAATCCCGAATTTATCCTCTCTGGGCAGACAGATAGAGCAGCTGACGCGCTGCGAGCCCATATCCGAAGAGCAAGTCAACAGGCTTTGCCTCAAGGCGCGAGAGATCCTGATAGAGGAGGGCAATGTTCAAGTCGTTGACTCACCTGTCACAGTGCGTATGAGCCCTCAATTTCTTCTATTCAAATTGGTTCCTGATTAGTTGGCTTATCATATTCCCCGTTCCTGTGCGGCGCAACAAACCCGTCTTGCCCGTTGTCCGCCACCAGATATGCGGTGACATCCATGGCCAGTTTTTCGATCTCATGGAGCTCTTCAAAGTCGGAGGGTTTTGTCCCGATACAAATTACCTCTTCATGGGTGGGTTCATTGTTTCGATCCCTCTCGGACCGTGCAGTTGAATTCTCAGTTCTTGCCAATTAACAGGAGATTTCGTCGATCGGGGTTTTTACAGCGTTGAAACTTTCCTCCTTCTCCTTGCTCTAAAAGTCCGCTATCCAGAAAGAATCACTCTCATTCGAGGGAACCACGAATCGCGGCAGATCACACAAGTCTACGGCTTTTATGATGAATGCCAGCGAAAGTATGGCAGTTCAAATGTTTGGCGTTGGTGCTGCGAGGTGTTTGATTACCTTGCACTCGGGGCCATCGTCGATGGTCGTGTGTTTTGCGTTCACGGTGGACTAAGTCCTAATCTACAAACTATTGATGAGGTATGGGGGTGGCTTGATCATTCTGTTTCACCTAGCTGATATCTTTTATTTGTTTGCTTTTCCTGTCGAATTCTTCTTGCTGGCACCACCACAATCATTGATTCAACGTCTAGATCCGTGCCATTGACCGAAAACAGGAGGTACCTCACGATGGTCCCATGTGCGATCTTCTTTGGTCAGACCCAGATGGTGGGTTGCGCTCTATCGCTCGCACCCCAAAACCCTCTTCGGCTCACGAGCTTTCCTCGCAGACATATCTGGTTGGGGCCTCTCCCCGCGAGGGGCCGGGTTCCTATTCGGCGCTGATATAACAAAAACCTTTGCGCACCATAACGCCATCGATCTAATTGCGCGTGCTCACCAACTTGCTATGGAGGGCTATAAATTGATGTTTGATCGAACTATCGTGACTGTTTGGAGCGCCCCTAACTATTGCTACCGGTCAGTTCTACCTTCATCTCCCGCGCCCGCAATTTCCGCCTCACGTCGAATCTCACCTCGAGTTGATTTCGACCAATATGGAACCCTCTTATGAGATGGTCATTCTCGTTTGTTTCCATCACCCGCGTGTTGCGCCGCAGATCGAAGTCGCGGTTAACTTCGGAGCGAGACCGGTTATCCGGAATTATACATCGTTTTTTCTATTCCTTTTGTCATCTTAACAGTACTTTCCTCAATTCATGACCCATCGCTTACATCTCCATTCTATGTCTTGACATCACAGATGTGGCAACGTTGCGTCGATTCTCGTCTTGGACGAACATCTCGGGCAAGAATACAAAGTCTTCCAGCATGCACCATTGGTGAGTCAGATTTCCATCTGTGTTTTCCCTCCGCTTATTTACGTCGGCGCCTTCCATTCATTATCTCTCTGCATACTTCATATCCTCACCTCCGATCGCCAAATCGCAGGACGTGCAATCGATACCGGCAAAAAGGCCACCAGCCGATTATTTCCTGTAGCGCGACGTCGCACTACATTATGTACTATAACTATTGGGTCAATTCCAAATCAACTTCCACGCTCGCTGTCAGAAACAAAATTTTTTCTTCTTTTCAATCTTTTGTTCTGCCTGTGTCCGATTGCATCGAACCGATGGAAGAACCATCGTCAACGTGCTCACTATAATGCCCACATTGTTGGTGTAGGCATGAAGATCGATCCGACATCCGGAACCTCAAAAATCTCGTTTCTTGTGTACTCAATGCGAGTGACCTACAAGCAGATGAAACCGAGCAGAAGATCGACGAAGAATAGCGCCGCAGTGCTTCGTTGAAGAATCCATGATCCATCGCCACCCCAATAATCAGGAACCTAACCTAATCCTCGAGCTCCAGGTCTAGAGTATGATCGGTGGTCCTCTTTTTACGTGCCTCACAAATTCATATAAGTCAAGGTGAAAAGCATAAAGCATATGAAATAAGGTGGTGAAGAACAGAGGTAATCTATTCATCAAAGTAATATATGGTTGGAAGAATCCAGAACAACGATGCTGCTCCGGGAGCGGACGAAGGTAGGAGATAGGAAATAGCAAATATATGACGGGTGCCTTGTATCTCTAGAGGAAATCATGAGTGGATGCCAGTGGACGGAGTTCAGAGTATAAGCGTCGATAACGCTTGGGGTACAAATGCGTAATTGATCTACTGAATGAGGTGAGGAATCAGGATATGATAGGGTGTGTGTGGATAACGATGGCGTATATGTATGCAACGAGGGAATATAGTGAGTAAGAGTCGGGAAAAGATACACATGGCAGGTGCGACGACCACGCCACAAGCATGAACCCCTACCAGGCATAGTCGCTGTTAGGACCTCATAGGCTTTTTTCGCGCACCATTCTTTACGTCTTGCTCTTGGGTGCGGTCTTGGAGAAGAGTTTTGCCTTCTCAATGGCAGCGAAACCTACACGTGTATAAAGTGCGTCAGCCACCATCATCACCCGTAGCGGAAGTATATGTAACGCGTGATAGAAAAGGTCGAGAAGGAAGTCAAACAGGATACCGGTAAGAAGTTAGAAGGTAGGCGAGGGATTATCATGTTAAAGGGCAATGAATTATCGTAAAGCTTACTTTGCTTGATCAGGTTCTTCTTGTAGTCAACAATGCTGATATCCTGTTTGGTGAGGTTCTTGATCGTCTGGTCCGCCACCTCCCAAAGTTCTTCTGCGACCTGAGAGATAAGACCTAGGAACGAGGCGGAATAGAGTTAGCAGATAGCCACGTGTATACAAGAGAAAGAGGTTATTCACGGAAGTCGTGCGAGACAATGACGACGCCTCCTTCGAACTCCTTAATGGCCCGCGCAAGCGCATCGATAGACTCCATGTCCAAGTGATTCGTAGGCTCATCTGTACAGTTCCGTCAGCATCTCCATTACGGCGGGCATGGATGGGAAAGAATGTACGCACCAAGAAGCAAGATGTGTGGGTGCTCCATCGATAGCTGGGCAAAGACGACACGATTGCGCAAGCCATCGGAGAGGTGCTTGATCGGGGACGTCTGGTGAGTGCCAGAGAGACCGAAACGACCGAGTTGCGAGCGCCACGCCTAGAGATGCGATCGACAGTGACATCAAGGGGGAAATGGCGGAAAGGCGAAGGAATAGCAGTAAGCATTCACCCTTGATTTAGCAAGGAACGAACTATTACCTGGAGGTCCTTCTCTGGGTACTTCTCTGCGAAGAGTGATTGGAAGTATTCAATCGGGCTAGAGTCGTAGGGGAGCTGGTCGGCAGAATGTTGGGAGTACTTGGCAAGCTTGAGAGCGGCATGCTTGGAAATGGTACCCTCGCACGGCTGGTAAAGGTTCGTGATGAGGTTGAGGAGTGTCGATTTACCCGTTCCATTGGCACCTAGGATAGCGATGCGGGAATCCATACTAAGGTAACATAAGCCTTCTTCGTACAGGGAAAAGGGAGGACACGAAATGCACTTACTCGATACCGAAGGAAAGATTCTTGTACAAATAGTCCTCCTTCTTTCCAGAGTATGAGAAGGCGACGCTATCGAAGGCGATGATGGGTGGGGGTAACTTCCGGATGTCCTCGAAGTTGAAGCGGAGGACTTTCGGGGTCTCCACCTTCTCGATGAGACCAGCGGCCTCCATCTTGTCGATGATCTTTTGCTTCGACTTGGCCTGACGCACCAAGTTTGCGTATGTACCAGCAGACGCAATGAATCTGTACGGTCGCGGTGACTAAAGCGATATATCAACAAAATGGTGCAATTCGTACTTTTTAATGTGGGCAATTTCCTCCTGCTGTTTGTTGTACGCCTTCATTTGGTTGACCTCGTTCTCCTGCTTGGTCTTCACGTAGGTAGTATAGTTACCGGTGTAGTAAACGAGCTTCTTCTTGTGCGTCAGATCCATGATGTTGGTACAGACGGAGTCCATGAAATCCTGTGAGTGGGATGTGATGACGAGAATGTGGTTGTACGTTGAGAGGTATGCCTCCAGCCAGACGACGGCACCGAGATCCAAGTGATTGGTGGGTTCATCGAGGAGGAGGAGATGTGGCTTGATGAACAGTGCCCGGGCAAGAGCGACACGCATGCGCCATCCACCACTCATGTCCTTCGTGGGTTTCTTCATCATCGCCTGCGAGAATCCGAGACCATGAAGAATGCTGCCCGCCTTGGTTTCGAATGTCGCTGGATCGAGTTCCTCTAACTCCTCGTAAGCAGAATCGAGCGCGACTTCGTCGACATCATCAGCAACAGATAGTTCTTCGATGTACGCCTCGAGGCGCGCGACCTTTTCTCTCGCAGATGCAACGATGAAGTCGACAGCATTGACGTCTGATGGTTCTGCTTCACCGCGAACAAGGTAGATATCGATGTGCTTGGGGATTTCAATGTCCCGCTCTGCGATTGAATGCAAGAAAGTTGACTATAAGGGTTGATTAGCTTGACCCTGACGTATGAAGATCAGCGGCACTGCACGCTCACCTTTCCTGATCCATTCTCACCAAGCAAACCATATCTTTGTCCGTAGTTCAGGGCAATTTCTGCACCTTCGATGAGCAGTCGACCATGGAAGGAGAGCGTATATTGGTCAATCTTGACGTCGCGACCCTTGACATCAGATACCAATACTCCGGCAGCGCTCCTATATCATCTTCAGTGAAGAAGATCGGGGTAAAATTGGGCAAAACTCACCTATCTGTTGCGATATTGAGCTTTGCCATGGACGATAGGTCCTCCGTGCTCGTCGCAGCACTCATGCTGGTCAAAGGTGTGTTGGTAGCACTGGCATTAGTGGAACCAGTGAGCGTTGTGGACGTAGATGCGCCATCTCCTGAGGCAAGAGCAGCATTTTTCTTTGCAGCCTTCTCGGCGAGGCGCTTTTGTTTTGAGGCTGAAGGAGGCATGGTTTGTGATAAACCAATCGATTGCAAGTAATCGCAAATTTTTGGAAAGATCAGCGGACTTCTAAATCAGGTGTGGCGGTGCTCCATAAACCCGAATCCCTCTCAATCATCCACCTGTCACTGTGGCGAAGGAATACAGCCATGGATCCAGCAAGGATATCTAATCCGACAGAATATGGCCTTGCCAATGAAGTGTCTCTTACCTAGCAGGTTCGTAACTTCCTTCAATTTTTATTAAAACCTGAAACAGAATCAGCCTTCCAGTGTACCGTGAGCGATGTCAAAAAGCTCTGTAAGTATACACTTACAATGTGATATCTATCTCAGATCATTCTCGATATACAAGTGGATTTTACCGGAACGAACCGTGTGGCAGAAAAACCATTTGGTCGCAGGAGCATCCCCTGGGAAGCGCTGCATCAGTGTGTACGTCCATCAAACCGATGCCATTGGGAATATGAAACATGACTCTGAGTAGCGCGCGCCAGATCCAATTTTGCAATAACCGTAAACCTGCTGAAAAGGTACTCTTCGGAGCGTCCCCGTGAAGTGCCTCTATTGAAATTAATAAGACCGCTTTGAAATTAACTTTTGTAAGAATAACTATGTGATAGGAGTCTCACTGCGCTCACCTTACCGTTCACAGTGAAAAAATCAGAAACATACACCCCCAGATTATCAACGGATCGACGAGGACGAGGACATCAATGCGACTTTCAGGTAGCTCGATGTCGCGCCCAGTATCCCGCCGGAAGTATTTCAGGATATGATGTCGCGTGCACACCCCATCGTAAGTATTTCAGGATATGAGTGTTATCGGTATCACCCTTCTCCGATCCTAACATTGACGCTAGATTCTGCTAGATTGTTGGGGCGATCTCCCGCTCCATCAACAAACTCAATCTTCACAGTTTTGGTACGTCATGCGGTCGGTCTAGTCCTCTAATCCGAATTGACTAACGACTTCCGTATCTATTTATTAAGACTAACCAGACTCCGTAAGGGAAACGAATCACTGGCACGTACATCGGAAGGGTGCCGCCCCCGCGTTAATGCCGCTGGATCTGACTCGAATGTCATGCAAAAAGTGGAGTACTACGGTGACGATGGATCAAATGCACATTTTCGGAGGACAAGGGCGCCTTATGTCTCGGCTGCAGTCTATCAATCAACTGCTTTGGGGGAAGGATGAGTATCCCGGAAGTCAGGTAGGTTTCCATGGCGAGCCGTCCTTACGATGTCTCTTCTGGTTGTGATTCGATTTCATGCATTTATCTTATCTGACTACAAATAGATAATATTCACCCTTTATCACATTCATCTCTGAGCTCCTAATAGTACTCGAAGAAGTGACAACTGCCATGCTAGTCCAGTCCGTCGTGGATGCTTGATGTAGATACCCTGAGTCTCGACATCTTTCTAATACCGCAAAGCTGGCTCGGAATTTTGTACCATCACGCTATTTCGAACGGAGGCCTGGATCTGTTAACGCTTTACGATATAACTTCAAGAAAGCCCATGATAAGGGTCCTGATGCCTGAAACCTGATGCCTGGGCGCGGGGAAGACGATAGATACCATTGGGGTTAGAACCGTCGTTGGGCTGGATATTTAGATATCCCTACAAACCGACCGTAAAGTGAGTCACTCCTATGACCTTTTGTCTATGCAGCGATTGCGGGCTTCACGGCGAAGGGCAGGGTAAGGATCGAGAAGTTAAATCCTCGCCAAGTATCGTGAATTGCGAGCCCCGCGATTCACTTCGTTTTGTTCACCAAAACACCAAAACAAACATGCGTGCGGTCGTTGTTGAATAAAACTTATATGAAATCCGCCTGTGACATTCTTTCTTGGACGCGTCGTGAACCTTGAAGTAAACCAAAGGTCATTCGATATTTTGCGTAGCTGTAGACCCAAGTTTGTGTTCCTAGCACGTATAAATAAATAAATATTTCTCCCGTCTCTGCATTTTATTCTGTAACTTGTGAATTGCCACGATATTCGTAGAATGCTCCATAGCACGGGGTAAATCTGCCTCGTTGAGTCGATTCTTCGATTCGTTCTATTGTTAACTGTAGCAAGCTGATCAGTATTGAACAAGCCAGCTTCAAGTTGCGAGAATAATTTAGTAACTCACAGATTCTCCAAGATCTCTGCAACATCAGGAAAGCGGTAAGGTGGCCTCTGAGTAGTCCAAAGCTGGCGTATAAAGCAATCTATGGTGAGCCAATGAGTTCGACCAATACTTAAAATTTCCCTATAAGGACCTATTGTATCGCTGCGAGTTAATTTTGAAGCAGTGCAGCGACCTCATGAAATAGCGCCAAGCCACAAGTGATTGACATCGAAGCTTGACGTGGTATAGTCTGGACTAGGGTACTAGAATCGATAAAAGGGAGTTCCCAGGAGAAGGGCTTATAAGGATTTTGAAGCATATGGTTTGCGAAGCGCCACAGTGGGATGCAGTGACATTAAGGCCGTGATCGGCGTCAACCTGGATGTCCCCGAAGCAATGGCGTTGTTCAGAGTGCCCGAGTCGACTGGACGTCCCTGAAACAATGGCGTTATTCAGAGTGCCCGAGTCGACGAGATAACGTCCACGCCACTGTCAGGATTTGCAGAGAGCTTTCGCTGATGGACATGCACGGTCATCCGCCTCCAATGGCATACTACCATCGATATTGAGGCAACAGAAGCCGACATCGAAAATTACGCTGGCTACACTGATTTGGATTATCTTTTTGTGACTTGCGAAGTGGTCAGCCTGAGCGCAGGTTCTATTTGGGTGTAGATCATAACTTCAACCGTAGAACAAGACCAGTTCGAACCAGATGCCAAGGCGACGTGAACTTCCGTAAGAGACGGGTCGCAATTTGCAAAGAGCCATTTTTAAGTAAGGTAGAGTGGCCGATGAGTCATTGGTGCTTCGCGATGCACTACTGACCGCATGCGCATGAACTGAATGATATCATTTAGACTGTATAAGACAAGCCTGCCCATCGGGGATATTGAGAAACGACTCGCGTGGATATCTCCTTGCAGCTCGAGAAATGTAGAATGGGCGACCAAGTCCATTCTCTGTAAGAGCCACCTCCTTACACTGACGATCTGCCAAACACAGAACGAACTCCGTCAGCGTACCTTTGAGACAAAGCCTGAGAGCAGCTCACTCTGATAAACGCTCAAATATATATCAAGGATATCGTTTGAGCTGAAGCCGATTGATTCGTTGAGGTTAGAGTCAGGGGCCATATGCAGGCGACGAGAGCGCGAGTTATTTGTGACGAGACTAGTCAACGCCCATAGTAGCATCGATGCATTAAACATTGCATTGGCACGAACTTCGTGCACACATATAACATATGGCTCACATGTCATGTATGCTATGGACACTTACATTTCAGAATGCTGTGAGGTCAAGTTTGGGGTGTGATGGGAAGTGCCGAATTCTGAATCAATTCCTGTCGGCCGTTGCCCCGTTGCCCCGTTGCCGCCCATCCCACGGGCCACCATCACAATTGTTTCTTGATTGTGAGCGACGACCAGGCTCCAGCCAACGACCATCAACAACGATGCTGTGCAGAAACAATGCTTCTTCCAATCATACTCGTATGGGGGCACGCGAAGAAGAATCCGAACACGAACAAGCTCACTATTGAGTAACCCTTTGAGGGCTGTGCACACGGCTACGGACGTCCACAAGTGTCAAGGACGAGGACGTATCGAATACTAGAGGTGCTTCGTGACGTAAACTTTTCGTTCTCACTAACTCGGGTCGACCTCATAAAGGCTCAGGCCTCAGGGCCTTCCATGCCACAAGATCAGTCACTATGGATATGCTGTATCTTCTTCTCGACGTTATTCGCAGTCGCGGCGATTTGAAGGGTCAGAAGACGCCTTGAGGGCTATAAGAACTCTATGGAATCTACCGTACAAGATACCGACCCCAATGACTTACCTCTCTGATGCACAAGTATATGCTCGTCAACTCCTTCCAAAACGTCATGGATATCCATTATGGGTACCTGAGCCCTACGGCAACTCTGTGGTGTACCGCACGAAAGGCGTCCGTATAGGTGACGTTGGTTATGTCACCGAGGATGGAGGTTTTGAGAGCTTGTTCAATGTGCGAGCCTCACCAAGCGATCCTATCAACCATCGAGGCGTCCCCGAGGGATTCGAACAAGTTGATATTCCCGTCGAGGACATAGTCCACATTCCGAATTTTCACCAGCCCGGTGGGGTAGTAACAAGTGACAATACGAAGAAGAGGTCAATCGATGTAGATATTTCATCGCCCGAAATTCCGTGGGTTTTTTCTCACTTACAATGAGTGTGTACTGATAAGCTGGGATAGCGGTGTTTCTCCAGGTGCTGGTGGTGGTCTTCAATTCACGTGGGCTTCATCGGAAGGAGCAATTCTCCATCTTCCAACTGGGGCGTGCCGTTTGACGTGCCCACCTGAGCTTTTCAGGGATGTAGCTTTTCGGGGCGCAAAAAACTGGTATCGGTTTGCAAATGACACACTTAGGCGTTGTGTTCCAAACGGCAGTCTTTATCTCATAACTGGTTGCGATAAAACGACCTCGTGGATGGTCGGCGCATTTTCCGACAAATCCTCGGACTCTCAGGCGTCGTTCAACCTGAGTGTTGCGGGTTGCGAGGCTCGAGTAGCGTATTCGTACTCATGGGACACGTCTTGTCCCGCCGTATTCCGCACTGGCACCTCTATTCGTTCTATTGACTCTCTGGAGGCACTGCGTCAAAATGGAGCAATCATAGCCCAAGATGACGCAGTCTTTGCTGCGGATGCACCCAATAGCGCAACACACTGCGCCTTTATTAGAGGATACCGCATAATGCTGCGCACGAATCCAATGACTAGGATGTTTGGTGGCGCGGGGAAAGTTGAAATAGGGTCGATTTCTTCCTTGAGTTCCAAGGACATTGCGCAGGCAACTACGGATCTTAGATACACCAACCAGTCTTTGCATACGCCGAGGTTTTCTGTTCGAGATAATCAACGCAATTGCGATGCTTTAGGCGACCCTGAAAATGAGAGTGTTTTTTCAACAAGTGACTCCCCGGATGTAGAGGCGTTCTTGGAATACTTACCTGAAACCACGGAGGTGAGAAAGCGGCTATCATTCATCCCGTGACATTTTAATGATTGGTTGTTCTATCGCCAGCCTTATCATCCATCCGTCTTGATAAACAAGTTGCTGCTGGATATCGTAAGTCCCAATAGGCTGGCGCCTCACCTTTTTTTTTTTAATCGTGTGGATCAACAGTCGTCGGACGCACTGGTTTCCTTGGTTCATGATGACGAGTGGATCTCTGTACTACACGAAGTAATATTTTATTTGGGTTGCTTGAAGCTATGGAGATCTGATACCCGTGCTGACCAGGATGATGATGGAATACCGCAAGATGCCGTCCTTGTTTCTCGGATATGGCAAAGGTACTCATGCGTCAACTCGACATGTGCGTAGAAAGTGCTTCTTTTCTTCAACAGAGCCTGAGGCTTGATTGATGCAACATAGCTTCTGCGTATCTTATCTTACGCACCACCCCAGTAGTTCCTCGGACCCTTCTAAATGACGCTACAGACGGTCTGGAAAAACAATGTGTGCCATTTCAACATCTCTTTCCTTGGCCAGAGTTTTAACATCAGATATTTACCCGTATAGCTGGATCAAGGTCATCATTTACAAGCAAATTTCCTATTCAGCACTTAAGCGAAAGTTTCGCACAGTCAAACATCGGTAGAAATGTCGCATCTCAAGAGAAGCCTCCAGGTACGCCGCTCTCGTTATCTTTTTACAATCTTCGAACTCTGGTACTTACTTGTTGCTGCTCATTCAGGTGAGCATCCAGCCGCAAGTCCGAGTCGTACGCGATGCGAACCCAGGCAAGGCACCGACAACCTATTTTCGGATGTGGGTAGTTCGCTTTCGCCACGAAATACTAGTGGTCTTCCTCACCGCAGGATCAAGCGTAACGGAAGACCGTCTTCTGAACCAACACGCCCAAGTTTTACCGAAGTGGAAAAGAGAGCGAGGTTTATCCGACGCGAGAAATCCCTTGATTTTGGTGTTCCACATATGATTGCTATACATATTTGAACAGTGACGTTGTCTAAGTATATCATGTCCTTGAAATACAATAGAACTACAAGTCTGTCTACGATGCTGGATATCCTTGCCAACTTGCCAATACATAAACATAAATCGTGAGGAGTCATATAAGCAAGGAATCATAAATAAAGAGTTCTTTAAAATGCGGTTGTAGTTGTAGGAGTGGTGTGCTTCGAACGAGGCTTTATTTTGTTGCGCTTGAGCGACAAAGGTCGATCACGACCGCGCAGACGCGAATAAACCCCACACGCGTTGCAAAGTTGGGCACCAGTCTTGCTTCGGCGCCACACTGAAGTGTGGTGAGTATGGCAATGGCTGCATTCGGGACCAGAACCATCTCCATCCGACTCTTCAGAATCGTCAGCGTTATCAGCATCGATGAGCTCTTGCGGGCGATGCTTATTTCGTTGCTGAAGATAGAGGCCGCATGCATTGCATAGAGGCTTGAGCGTATTGGGTTCTCGACGCCAGAGAGGCGTGGATGTTGCATGGCAGTGCGAGCATGATTTGCCCGTAGATGGGGGCATGTCCATGCTTCCTCTTCGCGAAGATGGAGGCGAGGATGAACCGGTTGATGTGGGAGAAATGTGACGGAGGGCTATCGCAGCAGTAGAGCGAGGTTGGTGAGGCGCGACAGAGGAAACTTCGAGAGAATAGTTGTATCCAGGCGTGAGTGACATACCAATGTCTGGTGAGCTTGCCGAAGACATCGAATCGCTCCATGATGAGTCAAAGCCGACGAACTGACTGTCCGCGGAGGGGGGTGACCAGTTGAATTGCGGAAGCTCAGCAGCTAGTCTTTCGAGCGGATTTTCGGCCCTTGGGCTGTTCCATCTAGTATCTCTGCCGACGCTTGTTGGCACAGAGTTCGGAAGCTGTTGATTTGAAATTTGGGTAACAGGTGATGATAGTATCGAGAATCCGCCAATGTTGTCAGTTTGATGCCTCTGGCTCAAGCCCAAAGGTTGATGAGTATTATAGCCCGCATGTGCCCGTTGCTGTTCGACTAAAGCGTAGGAGGGTGAAGATTGCGTATAAGATGAATAGCCGCTATTCATGTAGCTAGATGACTGGTGTGATGTGGTCGATCGAGGTTGCGTTGAAGTGTAACTATTCGACTGCGAGGCTGAAGCAATGTTCAGAACAAGTCAAAATGACTTCGGGTAGAACACACCTGTAGACCCCCAGCCGCTACCGCTGTATGATGAGCTGCCGTCGCTCGAATATTGGGGCGAAACGCTCCCCGCATAGTTATAGGCTTGAGGGTTGGTGACGAAGAATGATGGCTGAGTATTGTCAAGGCTATGGAAGGAGTCGAACATGATGTTCTGGTGAGCCATGAGAGAGAAGTTGGGAGAAAGAAAGGGGAGGTAGCCCTCTTTGTACTGGCAAGGGATCGGGCATACCAGAGTCGCTTATAACTGAAATTTAGCAATGCAGATGGGTGTGGACGATCGGTTCGTAACGCATAGCCGATGCAGATGAGATCGGGGAAACGACTGTAAGGGGAAAATTCCTTGGGAGTCAGTGTGTGATCTTGCCAACTTGTGGTCGTGTTGTTTCGACAGACATGCCCGCAACACAGACCATCCCGGTTCATCTGTCATGAAGAACAAGCGAAAATCTCATCTCTTGAGCCCCACTAGAGTTTCAAGACTGATGGAGATGCGGTTCGAGGTTCGAGCGGCCCCAAGTGACTGCTGCGCCGAGCCCTCAGGGATTTGGTTCGCTTCAGGTGACGTAGCTGAGAGTTTTTCCTACCCCGAGTCGTTCGGAACGGTTGCAGATGGCATCAACTGGCATCAACCACCAGGCGGCTACTTTATGTCTCAGGGGGATTCACACGGGATGGATCCCAAATACGGCAACATCGAAGCACGGTAAAGCTTCGAAATTTCAGTAGGCTAGTTGCTTTGGGCAGTTTAGCTGACTGGCTATGCCACAAAATGACTCGTTAAGATACATCGTCAAGCTGACCACTTTGACACACGATACGACAAATCTGTTGCTTTGGTTGCAGTTGTACAATGGGGCGAAACAGAAAGAGGTGGATGGCATAGACCCTTTGACAGCTGTGATGCGGAGCGGGCCGCCGGGAGGATTGTTAGAACTGGCTTTTAGTGTCTTCAAATGCTGTTAGTGTAAGAGACAATGAAGTCAAACAAGTAAAATTACGAATAGTACATATTCATCGTGAACGGTATTCGGGTATAGGAATTACAGTGAATTGAATTGAAGGGGGACTACAACTGAATAACGTATCCGTTTCATTGCTCGTCGAAGTGGATACCTCGGCTTCTTGGAAGAATACGTAGACGATTGTCCTACGCACGCAGAGGTTGACGACAGAGCATCCCCCCCCCACATGCCCAGGCACCGTTACTTGACTGGAATCAATAGGCCTATCCTGAGAGGACTGACATCATAGCGTAGGTACCTACCACCAAGGATGTGATGTGATGTACCGTCCGAGGGGGTTGCAAAATCAGTTTGCTGTTGATCACGAAAATGTCAGATGCAGTCAAGACGGTCGCTATTCCAACAAAGCCAGGTCAGTTGTGCGACGCGCCAACACTGCACACGCTAGAGCGACGCTCTATTAGCGCAACAACCAAGGAGGAATGAAGACATTCAAAGAGATCTTGAACGAAAACTGGAAATGAGTTGATCAAAGCAATCGGGGCGGCGGACAACACAGAATGCAAGTCATTAGGTGTACTTCCGTCCGTGGTGGATCATTAAATTCCAGCCACAAAACTGGTCATGAAAGTGCGAAGGTAGTGGGTATATCCAAGATATGCCCAGCTGATGAGATAAGAGATTTCTGTGATGTCCCCTACTGATGTTGAGGCATTGACATACATAGACATGGCAACATAGGATTTTGGAGAGTGATGTCTGATGGTTCCTGCACTCGAAAAGAGTGGGTTGGGCCTGAAAGCAAGCTTAACTGTAGCCTATCCTGAAGACCTTCACAAGACCAACCTCGAGATGTCGAGAAAATACAGCCCTCCGAAAACCACGCTCTTGGTGAAGACTCCGAACACGTAGGCCGTTGATCCACAGCCTTAACTCTGTTCAGCCTTGGGAAGCGAGCGAGAAAGCCAAAGACGCTAACAACTTCATTGAAGTCATTCTCTGCACGGAAGATCAATAGGAAAGCGAGCCAGGGGTGCAAGGGTCAGTGTGCTCCGAAAGGTTTGGAGTTTCAGAAATGATATGTAGATCTTCGCCTTTTTGGTTGTGATCACTCTCTGTTCTAAACAATGAGTGTAGGTAGAGATTAATTTGGAGACTGCCATACATTGATTGTTGGTCGTAAGGCGAAAGGTGACCCCTAATATTTTGGGGGTGGAGAGTAAGGTACCTGGCGTACACAAGAACCGCATCTGAATTTGCAAAAAGGCAGTGCTTGAGGCAACGCTTGGTAAAATCGCTTCAAGCTGGTCAAATGACTTGACGAATTGTGGAATCGCGGTGGATGCAAGCCCGTGGATAATGGATGGCTGAGGCCTTGAGGCTCAAGGCAGAGTCCAGACTCAGAGCACATGGCTTTCGCATCAACGCGAACCACGTGATCTCTGTGACGGCTTGACTGCCGTTGGCCATTGAGCTGGCCACCTTCCTCATCGTTCTCCAGTATCGTTTCCTTCTTTCTTTGTATCGTACGACGCTCTTTATCAATGTCTTTCTTAACTAAATTCTTCAAATCAGTATGTGACATTTCTGCCATCAATTACGACTATCTGACTTGTCATATTGAAAATGGAAGAAGGCAGAAGAGGACTACGAGACGATCCTTTCAAATTTGGCGCGTAAGATCGAAAAACGTCAGATACAACTGTCCGAGATACGCCTGCGGGAGCGACGTGCGACTCTGCTTGTAACCTTATACACGTTGGCTGCATGGGGGGCATATGTTAGCCTTTGGTATTTTAGCGCCTTTGGTGGGAGGCGGCAGAATGGAGTTGAGAGGGCTTTAATGGGAGCACCTGTGCTTATCGGACCTATATTGTCAGTCGCGTGATTGAAATTATGTTCAAACGCTGACTATCTTCAGTATCCTTTTTGTTCGAAGGATTGTGCAGGTCTGGTATGAACGAAAGGGGAATGCCGAAGGTCCGTCCAGCTTTTTATTGTTCAAAAATCGTAGTCTCATTATACCTGATAGAGAAGACACTACAGCAGTTACTCAAGGAACAGCGATTGAAGGTTGAGGAAATCAAGAAAAAGACGAATTATTACACCACCCGCGATCTACTCCAGCGCTATGATGATAGCCCTGGTGCGCATCAAAAGGGGCCTGCTATACCTGCACAACTGGGCACGCCACGCCGATCTATTCAGGCTTCGAATGGCAATTCCACCCCAAGTCTAAGTGCCTCCACATCAAAGCCTCCTAGTGTGTCGCTTGCGTTTCAAATCTCAAAAATTCTGACTGACGACAGTCTTAGCGCCATTACCACCTGCTACCCCCACTCGCAAGCAGTGGTATGACAAGCTAGCTGATGCCTTGCTCGGAGATGACGACCATAGCCCAAGTGCATCGACATCCAAATACGCTCTTATTTGCGAGAAGTGTTTTGCTCATAATGGTTTAGTAAAAGAGAGCATGTGGGCAGATACTCGTGCGTTTTGTATTTCACGTCCATTCTGAAAGGTTTTTCCTAACGGCTTGCCCAGAATACCTGTGCCCGAAATGCAACCACTTCAATCGATCGCAGAACTCCAAAAAGCAAAACAAGATCATAGCGCCGTCTCCGTCTCAGTCTTCAACTTTATCCTCGCCTTCTGCGTCTCGGAAAACCATTTCTCCATCACCGCCTGTGCAAAATGGAGCTACTCCTGAGAAACCGCTGTCATCTGAGAGACGGACGCCACCTGTGGTTGATTCCCCCAATGCGACAATGATGGAGGTTGACACAGATGGTTCGTAGCTGGCGTGTATTTGTTCTTTCTATTGAGAATGCATTTATTTTCACTTGATCTTCTGACCCCGTACATGGTTCTAGTTCATCAACGGATGCAACAACACATGTGACTTGGGAATTTTGAATGATGTAACAATTGACTTTTAAATTATCGGGCATTATCCAAGGTCTCCCCGAAGTCGGAGGCACTGCCTTCTCGATTGTCCTGGGCGATTTTCCGACAGTCGCTGAATCTTGGCTCAGCGTGGCTGGGAATCACAAGTTGAATTGGTCGGCCAACGAGCTCAACCCCGATTCAACCATGCGTCGCGCTGTCAAGGCATCTGACTTATTTCTTTCGGACACTGCTGTTCAAGCTCAATGCTGCGCTTTACAATGGCCAGTACTGATGGGGAGGAAACGAGGTTCGCTCCTTGGATCTTTCATACCGCTCAGCGCTCACGCATGCTTTAGATTTCATATCATATATCCGTATATAACTGTTCAATTTCGGCGCGCATCTTCAAATACAATTCGAAGGTGCGGCGGGCGAAGTCGTTTAGGAGAAGGTTCTTGGCACGGTTTGCATCTCAAGTTCGCATGAGTCTCGTGTCTACACAGGTGTGGGACTAGTGGTCGGCAAGGAGCTTCAAGAAAGTAACACACGTCTCACTGAGTACTGAAGTTTTGCGACCCGAACTATCGCTAGGGCCTGAGGTGTTTCGAAAATTGAGAATTCAGTTATCCGGCTGGCATTTACTGGAGGCAGATGGTAAACTAAGTTCAACCTGAGTCGCTCCTGAAGAATCCTTTTTCTTAGCGCAGGCTGTGAACACAAGAACGCGCTTCGCAGCCTCGTGGCGCAGCGGGATCAGGTGGGTGATGATATGGACTGGCTGAGTTTCAATAGTTCCCATTTCTCCACGCTAACTCATGATCTGGGTCGAATATCTAATGTGCTCATGTGTGTTGTTTCTTTTTCTTCCTTCACAGACTTCCAGCTCACTCACGGAATTTATCTGGTCTGCGAACCCTCAATATTTCGATATAGCGCACCCAAGCACGTCAGGCTCAGTTTACTAAATCCACTCCCTCTCAAAACTGATCGCTCTCACATCCTCGCCCACTTGATTATAGGTTCTCATGCAAGAAAGCATCAACGCCTATCACACCAATTCACATCCAGCGTTCATTTCACATGGTAATTTATCCATGTCTGCACTGCTGAAACGCAGAAGAACGTAGCTGTCTGCATATGGCAACGCGCCTTCGGTAAACAAGTGGACCTTGATCCGCCACCTCGAGTCACTTGCACAGACTATCAGGCTCAGTTCGTCCTGAACCAGCTCGATTTTTGCTGGTGCCTGGCGGAACCTGGGCGTGGGTTGTCGCTTCTTGTTGAGCAAGCGCTGAACTGCTACGCGGGGGAAACAATCAAATCTGTCGCTATGTATATTCGGAATCGCTAGGCATGGACTAGGTCAAGTATTTGTGCGACTTTCCGGGCGCATGCGTGCAGTTATGTATTGACATTTCCCAAGTTCGAAAGGAAATTCTTCACTCTGGTCAGTGTTGAACTTATGGACCCACATGGCAATTGATCCATCCCCAATAGAAGTGCCATAATGGAACACGATACCTGCGGCAACCTTTCCCAAGCAACTCTCGAACCTTGTAGGCTAAACTCAGATGAGGGACTGCGATGAGCTCCTCCTCATCCGATGAAAGTTAACGTGCCCTAAAGAGATCGATCGAAGGAGAATTATATTCGTAATCTCTAGGCGTCCCAACACCATCGAGCCCACCGCCAACAAACGCCTTTCCATCTAGTGGAGAAATACCAGATTCGTTTGCTTGTAAGCACCACCATTTTTAGATGTCGAAAATTGAATGCGATATGTGGGTCTAGATCATCGTGACACCTGCAGGCCGGAGTCTAATTTGTGCTTGACAGATCAGCATCCCGTTGGCAGAATCGCTCAAACATCCGATCGACATGGATTGTCTCATCGTTGTTGACAACTGGAATATAATCAAGGTAAGAATTTTTGGACGACTCAGTCAATGGTAATGAGCCTACTATCTGAGCAACGTTCACACCTGAATCGCATAACAGAGTAAGACGTAAATATCGTCGTATATCCCTATTAGATCACCTGGATCCGAGTTGCCTTTCTTCCGAAAACAGAGCCCCAATAGATTTACTATCAGACGGGTAGCCAGCCGCTAAGTATGAATAAGAAAACCAGACTACGTAAGTAGTGAGGGCAGATTGCAGGAAATCTTCCACTCTACGCGTCAATGGCGCTTATGCGATGGTCATAGCCGTACGACAGATATGTGATGAACGGAAGAGTTTCAATACCGAGGTCCAACCCGGTAACTCGATGAAGACTCGCCTTGGATCCACATCGAATGACCGATTCCTTTTTTCCCTTCCAATGTTTTTTGGGGCGCAAGTTACTGTGAAGCAACATCATTGGCGACAAGAGCCACGTTCAACTCCGACTCAGATTTCAAAACATACACCAAAATTTAGAAGGCAACTCCCACCTAAATAAAAGTTACATCGGTATCAATAACCTCCTTTTCGAACCATCAGAAGTACTTCCCAGTGGCCTTCCCAGGAGAAAGCCTGAAAGTAAGGAAGATAAAATCTATTTCATACTCTATCAATGTTATTTATCAATTCGTATGTATTACGACCTCCCCATCTTACCTGACACTTACCTCCTCGCAATCATATTCCGTCTGAATAACTCCTTCCAAAGGTGGGTCCTGGCAGTCTTCAGCAGTTTCGTCCTTCCAAGATTCTTCGCTCCCCTTATCCCAATCTGGCGGCACGAGCCGTAGTTCTAGCACTCGTTTATAGCAGCTCAAACAAATATGTCGCAGTCCGTCGGAATCATGCGTATACATCGAGCTGTCTTTCCAGATGAATCCTTCAGCGCGAGGTTGAGTTGCTTGAAGCCTCCAGATAGGTATTAATATCTCGATCATCTGCGCGCAGTCGATATCGCAAAATTCACACGTCGTAGGTGGGCTTTGAGCTATAAGGTTTGATATGTAGTCTGTAGGATATTCGTTCAGCGATTTCATTTATGTGTGCAGAGAGCATGACAGGTTGTGACGAACCTATTTTAGACTGTATCCCATCCCCATATTCATTACTGGTGCTTGAGTCACTTCGAGGAAAGTCTTCGTCGTCTGATTTGTCTTCTTCGATGGACGAGCCCCAGTGTGATACGTATTCATCTTGATCAGTCCTGCTCCACCAATATTTGAACTCATCCGACGAAACTGAGGTGGCGATCATTAGGGACTGCGAGGCATTAAAAAAAGAGTCGATTTTACTGACGCGGTTCCGAGAGCGTGGTCAGGATCGAATCTGAGTCAGGTATGCGGCACAAATTCTTTTTTTGATCGATCATCCTGTTAGGGCTACCGTGTTGAAAATCTGACCCGCTGAATAGCACTGTAGAGAGTTTACTTAGTATCAATCCCCAGTGCGACAGAATCGACTGTCTTGACTATACCTGTAGTAGATAGTTTACTTAGTATCAATCTACCGGTATAGTCAGTAAATGTAAATGTAAAGTGAATGTAAGTAGACGTACCTTCAGTGGGACAGAATCGACTGAGGGTCCGTGTATGGTGTGTATGATATACAGTAGAGAACAATGGAATCTAGGTGAAATATTGACCCTGACGTACAGTCGCGTCCTTCGGCCAAAGCGGTCTGCTGTGGCATCCTGCCCAGTTCAGGACTGATGCGATCCGGCATCCAGGCTCCAACATACCGCGCCTCACATCATAGGACCTACAGAATCCCCGTGGCTGAATAGAGGTTACCTCTTGCTAGACACAATTCTCGCCATGGAGTTACTTTGCTAACGAGGGTCCCGTCCATTCTGGTAAGCACCTGCCAATCCTGGGGATTAATAAAAATAAGCACGACGCCTTTAGCGGGACCATCCCTGTCTGACCTAACTAATGCTTATTCCAGATCGATATGCAGGAGATTCTCGTGCTTGTGAACATTTGATTTTACGTGCAACCTTCTGCTCAGTCGGGAAAGAAGATCATCCAAACTACAAGGAAGACTTGCTCCCTCTCGACCCTAAATTCACAAGAGTCATTAAGAACTACGAAGAAACCGGAGAAAACCTGGCTTACCGCCTATCGTGTGCGTTTAGATGATTGCGACTCTATACCTCCGGAGCGTGAAATCGAATGCTCTGCAGTAAGTCGCACATGCCTGTGTATCAATGCGCCAACATTGGCCTCAGTCCGCCAGCGAACTTTGGTGTGACATGGCGAAAGTATAGAGTTTGGCTTTCTCGGCTATTGTGATTATAAAAAAGATCTCGCAGCACGTGCACTTGTTCATCCCAAACCTCCATCATGGACCCCCTCGTGCATCCTGTATGTCCTGATCAATGTCCCTGTGGTCTAGAGAAAGCAAGAACCTCGTGTGAGATATCTACAAAGCAAACTAGTTGTCCTGCAGAACTCGTGCTGTATGCCTACAAAGCAACTTAATTGTAATCACCTGCAGTCTTTTGCTTTAGACTAGTCACTGATATCATCATGACGATGTGCGACCTTTGACCATCCCTCGCGTATGCCTTTACTGCCGTGGCACAAAAACAATTAATCGGACTCTATTCCTCTCGCCTTCAAAACCTGACCTTTGTCGCTCCCAAGTCGGTCTCTTACCAGGTCCCGTTGTGCCCATTTCCGACGATGTAGCCATGGTCCACGCGTAAATCTCTTTGAAAAGACGTGTCTCTGAAAGCCCTTCATCTTCTTTCACACTCTTGCATTGTGTTCTTCCTGGTGCCTATGTCGTTCTCTGAAGTCCTCTGGCCTCGCATAGCTCACAACGCAGTATTAAAGGTGCGATAAGGTTCACCTCTCTGCATTGACCATCTAACGAGTCACATCTTCCCTTGTGCCCGAACCCATCCACGCCCTCAAAATGTCATACATCAACCCTCTGCACCCCCCGATTCGCTCCACCCACCAGTCGTACTACTCCTCGATCGGCGGTGCCCTCCAGAATAGATCCCTATCGCCGAATCGACGGCCGCTCCCGCAACGGCCTTTCGCCCTCGCGTCTAAATCCCGATCCGCACCAGCCTATGCGCCGATTATATTTGACCATCCCGGATGTTCGCAGCAGGGCGTGCCGATGCGCGAGCTGGTCGCGCGCAGCGGTACGGGAATGACGGCTTTGCTCCAGGGCGCGGGCGACCTGGTATTTGCATGCACGGGCCTGGTGCGTATCACACTTAAGATTATGGTAGGTCTTTTATTGCTGCCTTATTTGCGCGCTTCAGAGGGCTGACGCTGACGTATGTGTGTTTAGTGGCCAGGTTATGAACATCTAGATTGGGCGAGTCCGATCGACCTCACCTATGCCGGCTCTGGCCCCATTACTCGTGCTCAACTCGCTGCATCAGTTTCTCATGGTTTTGCGCGCTTCACAGAGGTTTGTGGATTACCTTGTCTCCATGGTCAGGTTAATAATTTTCTTTTTGCAGAGAGCGCGTAAGGAGTACTGCAGGTCGACTGAATGGAGCTTGGTGTCCTCTGGGATCCGCTTCGAACAATTGGTACTCCTCTCACTTTTCAACGTCTGTGAGGATATATGGCAAGCGGATGTTGCGATCAATTTATAGTGAAACACGTAGTACCCTAGTATACCACTGTACCTTTAGCGTATTTTACCTTGTATTCTTAGATTAGACAACTTTAGAATGGTATACAGCAGCACAATCTCCGGGTTATGAATACAGCATCATGTCGTATTCATGCAGAGTCTCCATCCCGTCGAATGTATTGCTATTCAGCCACAAGACGGCAGCTATCAGTATAACTTACGATATATAGCCCAACCTAATGTTAGATTAGGGCCTAAAAGCAACGTTGGTGAGAAAATTCGCCAAGAAACATGAGAAGAGATGGCGACTAGTCCTTGATAAGTTCCGGACGAGGATTCCAAGCCCTCGATAATCCAAAATTATAAGCGCCAAGTAAGCGAGACGCGCAGGAAGTGCGGAGCAATTAAATGGATGACATCATCACGTGTACAGATGTTACCACGCACGACCATATAAAAGCCTCATCCTTCTTCTGTCCTCCCCCAGATACACCCCACCACATGCTACACACCATCATCCGCGGCCGCAACGCTCTTTCCATACCTCTGCGTCGCACCTTCTACGCATCCTCCATCCTGCGCAACGCAGCCGCTAAACACACAGCGGACTCGTACAACAAGGACGACATCGATCCCACCCCACCCAGCGACTCGAGCGTATACCGAGTCGATTCGTCGTCAGACGCCGTGCAGAAACCTCACGAGGCACCCTCCGGTGAATGGAGTCGTGCAGGGACAAAGACGAGTGAATATCAGAGCAAGAGCAAGACGGAGCCTTATGTGGCACCAGCAGAGCAGCTGAAGGGCGGTGAGAAGGAAGGTGGGGCAAAGGAGAAGTAGGATGAAGGCCCCAGCAACGAGAGCAAAGGGCGCTTCCCACAGGGCAGATAGTGTCGTATGTCATTCTCCTCATGCCTGATCAGTGGCGTTGTTAATGGGATTCTATAGAACACGCTCTACTGAACGTTCGATTTTCTTTGGGATTACATGTACGCTGATTTGTATGTATTACAAGCCCGTCGTCTCGGCGAATGTACGATTATTGTGGCTTGGTCCACATCGAATCGCGTGCCTTTGATTTGTGAATTTCAGCTGTGATTCCGAAATTGGCGCTATTGATGACCACTATACAGTCGAATCTGTCATAATGCATAGATTTTGGGTTTCACCAAAATGCTAAATCCCTGCTAAATCCATCTGTCATAATGCATACTCTGTAGTAATGCATAGTTTTTGGCGTCCACGAAGGGCTATGCATTATAACAGATTCGACTGTACTA